>MKGJ01000519.1:0-16011 GCA_002018255.1 Bretziella fagacearum | reverse complement strand
GGGGGGGATGGAGCAGTCGTTGGTTGAAGTTTAAGTAATGCAGAATGGATGAGGAGAAACCCTGGAGAGTTGTTTAATAGTTTGGCTAGGCAACGGATGAGGTGGTGAAATTAAGTGGTAGTTGGTGGGATGCTTGAGATTGGGTGGAGGAGGTTGTATAAAAGCAAGTTAATGGTCTGTTGGTGACAGTTGTCGAGAGTATTTCTAAACATTTGTTCCTATAATACACGGATATATCTTGTTTTCTTTTGATTTCACTTATTTGATTAGAAGTTCCCTGGTATAAGCCCGTGCTAACACTGATATTACGCTTTGGGATTGATTCGCATGTCACCCACCAAATAGATACCAAGACTCTCTCTATTTACATTGGCGCGTTCCTCAAGACTTGGAGTTTTGCAATTACACACGCAACTCCGTCTTTTTCCTTCTTTCTAATACATGCTCTTTTACTAGATACTCACATCACCTTTGTTTTTATTCGTCCTCGTCATTCTTTAAACATTTATTCAAAACCCTCCAAGATGGGTATCGCTCTTTCATTCATCTACCATATCTCCCAGGAGACCGACTCCCGCTATGTCATCCCCGGCGTCGACATGCGTGAGGTCTCTCTCAGCGACTCTGACCGCTGGGTCCTTCGCTTCAACAGTGACGCCGAATTCCCCGTCCTCACTTGGGATGTCCTACGCAACAAAATTGGTAAGATATCTTTCTACAACATGCAGCATAGCTTTGCTGGCTATCACATGTCAATCCATGACTAACACTCATCATCTCCCAAGCCAATAATGATCTCGACGGACTGCAACGGACTCCTTCTGAGTTGAAACGTTATGTCAAGTGGGGAGCCGATACCCGTCGGGACTACGGGTCCGTCATGGAGTATCTTATGCAACATCAGTTACCGGCAACTTGGGGTCGTCAGCCGTTTACGCCAAAGTCGGATGTGCCGTTTAATGACGCTAGTGACTTTTGTATTTTGACCAATGAGTGGCCGTATGCTCTCGTGGCCGGT
This sequence comes from Bretziella fagacearum, assembly GCA_002018255.1. Classification (NCBI taxonomy): domain Eukaryota; kingdom Fungi; phylum Ascomycota; class Sordariomycetes; order Microascales; family Ceratocystidaceae; genus Bretziella; species Bretziella fagacearum. The sequence continues at coordinate 14,993 of MKGJ01000519.1, read as the reverse complement.
ATCGTGCATCTTGTGGTCTGGACTCGCACACCAGTTCAGACGGATAACATCATTGGTGATATGACGCCCGAAAGTAGGGCTGTTATTGACGCCTTTGTTGGGAGGACGTTCCGGGAGACGCTAGGAAAGGAGAATGTGTTGTGGTTCAAGAACTGGACAGCACTGCAGAGTGTGAGGGCATTGGATCACATTCATGTGATGCTGCGCAATGTTGATCAAAAGATGATTGATGAGTGGACTTCGGGCATAGTGACGCCATGGATGTTGATGCAGTAGATGGGAGGGGTTAATTCATGATATTAGGCACAGGCACATAGATGGACAACTTGACACTTGATGTTAATGACAATATAGACAATTCATAATTATGAAATAAGCAATCAAAGACATGGTTAGGCCTGACGACGCTGCTTGCGGTTCTGCAGCAGTGGCGCCGTCACACCCTCGGCACCAGCCGGCATCGACGGCATGCCACCTAACATCGCGCGACCAGCTGACAGCAGTCCCTTCATCTTGTACAGCGCAATCGCCGGCACCAAGGAAAAGACAATCCAAGCGCCATTTCCAAACAGGATAACAAGCACTAGACATGCCCAAGTCACCCAGATAGTGTCAAACATAAAGTCAGTAAGACCCGGGGTGTTGAGGTCCTCACCGGCAGACCGCAGAGCACGCGTGGCGGAATCGTAGGTGGGGCGACCGGTCTTTTCCAGAGTGAATTGGCAGGCGAAGGCAGGTATGGAGAGGATGGAGTAGTAGAGAAGGGAACGAGGGCGGATGGTAAAGGAGAAGAAGAGGAAGAGGCTGTTGAAGACGGCGGAGAGGGTGTGGAGGGTTTTAAGAGTGGCGATGTTGGCCTTGGCCTGCTCTTTCTTTGCTTTTTGAGCCATGGCAAGGCGTTGTGAGTGGGAAGATTAATTTAGAAAAAAAAAACAAAATGGGAGAAGTTGGAACGGTGAAATTTAAATGAGGTGTTGAGGCTGTTTGACCAAGGTGTTATATGCAACTATCGTGAAATAGGATAAAGTTGAGGTTTGTTCAAGAGATGTGGTCAAATTGGTAATATGACTAAGCAAGGATCCAATTTTCCGACTGCTAAAAAAAGAAAATTAATATGACTTTTGTTTCTTTAACTTCCTGTCCATTAATAAGGGTCAAGGGTCTAATAGTTTAGATCAATCCTAGGCTCCAGCCACCAGGTGTGAAACTTGCACACTTGTTATGCTGTGACGTAGAATTCACACATGGCTTAGGAAAATATCACACTCATTGCAGGCGCTTCCAGGACAACATGTAAACAAAGCTATCTCTATTAGCCAATCACCATTGAGGAATGGTAGGCAGCTAGCTCAGTGTTAGCACCTAGTCAGCTATGCCAAAATCGATCCATTGTGATTTCGCGACTGGGTAGCATCCATCCAATAATGGAAAAACCAACTATCAATAACTATAGGCCGTGTTTCCTTTGAGGCTAATTTCATACAAAGACATCCGTCTTTTTGTTGCACACCCACTACTTTTGCAACTAAATCATTCAGTCTCTTTGTCCAAGAACAAAAGATTATCGCAAGCGGTAATTGTATTATCAGGATTAAGCCACTGACGCCTTGCCCTGCATTCACTGTAAGGTTTTTTTTTTTTTTTTGGTTGTTGCCTCTTTTCTATTATTCAATCCTTTCTGGCAGGGCGCCCCTTCTGGACTTGTGGTTTTCTAATCTCGCTCCTAGTCCGTGTGGCAGCTACCATAACAAGAGCACCCCACTACCGCATATTGCTAATACTTTCCCTATTCTTTGGAACGATTTCCCCAAAAAGAACCAAACAACAACATTGGGAACTTCTCAATTCACACATGTATCGTTCGCATTAATTATTACGTCTGTCACCAATTTTGTACTTGAACTTCCCCTCAGCATCATCATTGATCATCCATCCATCTTTTTCTCCTACCAATTTTTTTTTTGACATTGCTCTATTTTCATTCATCTGTCCATCTACATAAACACATTCATCTTCGCATATTTTTTTTTCCCTCTTCTTTTATCGCGGCACTGGTCTCATTCCAGTGTTCGGCGCAACCACCTTTGATCCTCTTGTACTTTTGTTGTTTTTTCTTTTTCTTTTTCTTTTTTTGCGCAACTATCTTCTGTTCTGAAGCTCCTTCGTTTTTTGCGGTATCGATTATCTGCATCACTTCCATATAATCGGAAAAGAGAACAACGACTCGTTCCCATTGAGGTACGAAACTTGGCCCTGGACGCTACTGCTTGCTGTTAAGCTGTTAAGCTGTTAAGCCTGTGCTACAGCCTTCTGTTTTCCCTTTGCCTAGCGCACGAGTCCCCTGTCTCTGATTCCCTACCGCGCACAACACCAAAGGCGCCTTTTGAGCTTGCGCAAAACAGGCTTCATGCTCATGATCACGTCCTAACGTTATTTCAGTGTCTTTCACAGCTCCCAAAGCTTCGCGACAGTAGTGTCTACCCGACAACACTAGCCCCTATCGCGACATAACCGCCCTAATACAACGTTCATCACCCCACCGAGCCTCACCGATCCAATACACGCGCAAGTTGACTCTCTTCATGGCTCGAGATCCTTAGTGCGCTGCCGAGTTTTGTTACCGTCCTCGACACCCTCAAGCGATGGCGCCATCAAATACCGCCATCTCGGGATGCCTCCGTCAGGTGGTGTATTACCATCTTGACAATTTTGCATACGAAAACGCCCTCTTCTTCGCCGAGAAGCTTAGCGCGCAAGACCCCCGATCACCAGATTCTGCATATCTCTTGGCCTTGGCTCACTACCAAAATGGCGATTACAGAAGCGCTTTCGAGGCTAGCCGGAGTCATGCGATGCGCGGTTCAAGTATCAGCGCGACATGGATATTTGCGCAATCTTGTTTGCAGTTGGAGCGCTGGAGAGATGGGATCAACGCCCTTGAAAAGGCTCGGGCAACTGTGACTCAACGAAATAGCATTGGACAACATAGTGCATCTATACGAGCTCCGTATCCCGACTTGAGTTCGGTATTGTGTTTGCTAGGGAAGTTGTACCGTGGCTACGACGACAAAAAGAAAGCAGTATCCTGTTTCGAAGACTCGTTAAAAGCGAATCCAATGCAATGGGATGCTTTCACAGGACTGTGCGACATGGGAGTGGTTATCCGGGTTCCCAGCGTGTTTAAAATGTCGGACACGTTGATACAAAGTTTCGATCCCAATGTTGACGACAGCAAACTTACCGACAACGTCCTTACCCAAAAAAATACCAAGGCAGTCATGCCTGATCCCCATGATCCTTTTGAGACAGGCACCGGCCGACCAGACGGCGGTTTTGGCGTCTACCAATCGGAAAACGGCTCCAGTGATTTCATGTCAAAGATTGCTGCTGCTCGGTCCAAACTCACCACAAACTCAACCTCATCTAATGGCACGTCGGAAGGCTTGGAGACGCCCCCACAATCTGGAAGTAATAATTCAGAAAATAGCCGAGCAGCCTACGAAGGCTCACATGCCCCTACGCGACGACTACGTACTCACTTGACCGACTCTTCGAACCTCGAACCTTTACCAGCAAAGCCCATGTACCGCCTCGGGACGACTAAGCGCACAACTCGTTCACAAGATAAGACGGAACAATCTGTAGATGTTTTCGAAGCACCGACAAGTACCACCAGCCGATCTACGACGACTAGTGCTGACCGTAAACGCACTGTTACGGGGCGTCCCGTACGCCCACCGTCATCTACTGCAAACCATTCCGACGAGGCACCTGCTGCCCCACAACGACGAAGCGCGAGACTTAATCTGTTTAGACCGACGGCATCCAAGGCCCATGCTTCCGTTAATAATACGGGGGCCAATACTACCCGTGAGCTCAAAAAGCCCCGGCAGGCCATCTCTCGTCTTATGAGACCAGATGGAACCGGTTCTACTGTAGGACGGGCAGTTAGCGGCAATCGCAAACCAATAGATGATAATGGCATGGATGTTGATCTTGCGGAGGGTGTCCGGTTAGTAAAGGACAAGGACATGGGTATCGGTATCGGTATCTTGACACGGAAGACAGAGGTTGATACAGCCAAGATTGAGGAGTCTCTGAAATGGCTTCTGGATTTGCTGAAGAAGATTGCCACCGGATACCACGAATTAGCCCAGTTCCGGTCACCTGAGGCTGTTCATGCCTTGCAGTCAATACCAAAGGTCCAACAAGAAACCCCTTGGGTCCTTTCATATCTGGGCAAGGCTCAATTAGAGCAGTCAGCCTTTATGGAAGCTGAAAAATGCTTCAGGAAGCTGCGCTCAGTAGCCCCGACTCGGGTAAAGGACATGGAGCTTTACTCCACCATTTTGTGGCAGTTGAAGCGTGAGCCGGACCTGTCTTTCTTAGCCCATGATCTCATTGACTCTGCCTGGCATTCCCCAGAGTCTTGGTGCTCACTTGGAAATGCTTTTTCTCTCCAACAAGATCACGAACAGGCTCTGCGCTGCTTTAAGCGCGCCACCCAACTCAACCCCAAATTTGCTTACGCCTTTACCCTACAAGGACATGAGCACATGGATAATGAAGAATATGAAAAGGCCCTCACTGCCTACCGTCTTGCTATCGCCGCAGACCGTCGTCACTACAAGGCTTACTTTGGTATAGGCCAAGTATACAGAAAACTTGGAAACTTTGACCGTGCCTTTATGCACTACCAAATTGCTGCTTCAATTAACCCGTCAAACCCTGTTCTTCTTTGCTCCATAGGAACGGCGCTCGAGAAACAAAAGAACCCCGCAGAGGCGCTGCGCTACTACAGTAAGGCGACGGAGCTTTTCCCTAAAGCGACAGACACTCGATACAAGAAGGCTCGCGCACTCATGACTCTGGGCGAGATGGAGGCTGCTAAGCAAGAGCTTTTGATCCTCAAAGATCAAGTACCAGATGAAGCGCCAGTGCATTTCCTTTTGGGCAAGCTGTATAGGAACACCAACCAAAAGCAAGCTGCGGTTAAACATTTCACCAATGCCTTGGCTTTGGATCCAAAGGTAAGAAGGTTTTTTCATGTTGAATATACATATATCCTCACGTTTTGTATGACATGCTCTAACATTGAATGTAGGCGGCTCTTCAAATCAAAGAAGCCATAGAGACGCTGGAAGAAGATGTTCAGATGGAGGACTCCATTGCCTAGAGCCGAACCAGGCTTGATTTGACGAGACGCCGTTGATGACTTATGCGATGTATTTGGGACATGTCGGATTTACTGTTGGGTGGGTATCCGGGCCTGGGAATTTCTGTTTTTTCTTTTTCTTTTCGTTTGCACGCTTTTGCTCTTTATTTCGATTTCCACACCTGCAATGCATATACCCTTTGGGGAGTTTGGACGGAGACCAAGGAGCATGGGATGGATTATCGATTGTCTGCATTTAGAAGACTTTTCTCAAACGAAGCTGAGTTTTTGTTCTTCAAAGTTTACTTGGGATCGTTTGATGTAGTGGTGGTGATGATTGTTTCATGATGTATAGGTGTGCTTGTATGGTGGGTTATATCTGGCTTTAAATATCTGTTTTCTTTTCTTTTTTTTTTCCTTTTTCTTTTCTTGAGTTACTTAACTCTACGAGCGTATAAACATTAGATATTGGGAGGGAGGGAGGGAGGGAGGAACATAGGACGCTCGAAATATCAAAAGACATAATGTTTTAATGAGTATCTATTACTATGATGTATGTTTGGCAAATGTACCTATATCGTGAAGTTAGGATCTGCTTACTCAGCATCCTTCTTCTAGCAGCAATCCTACCCTCACTTGTTCCTGAATGAACTCCGCCTGTATTGCATCCTCATTCCCGCCTGATCCTTGCCTTTGCATTGTATTCTTTGTGCGTTTAGTATCCAGTGCGTATTTGTGACTCCCATTTTGTGCATGAGTGAGTGCCTCCCCCCCCCCCTCCTCTTTCTTGACGCGTTTATGGTCGTAATGGGTTCTGGGGGGCGTTTCTGGCAGACAGATTGAGAGGTTTTGAGAGAAAATTATGACGTTTTTGGGGGGTTGGATAAGGACCCGCTTTTCTGAGAATTGATAAAATGTGACTGGTGACGATTCAGCCGCGTTTTTTGTGTTGTTTAAGTGCTTTTTTGTTTGTTTGCAACCCCTCAAAAGTTCACGATATCTATATATATATAGATAATATAAAAAAAGAATACTGAAAAAAAAAATTAAAATTGCAAATCTAGTTCCCAAGGCCATAATCAAAATATTATAAAATTTCTATAAGAACAGGTCGTGCTGGGCAACTCTACACCTCAATTCAACAGATAACGATAACGCGCGCAAAAAAACAGAACCTCTTGCCGAAACAAAGGGCACAGACCTAGTATTTCCTCTTTGGGACTAGCGTAAAAGCGCTAGTTTGCTGCTACCACAGTAATCGCTTCCTAAAGTCGGGTTGCACGCTGGTGGTTTCCTGTTGTGCAAGGCGAGTGTCAAGGATAAGGCAAGTACTTACCTACGTTCCCCCCCCCCTTCTAATGGTTATCGATCGGGGATGATGATCACTTATTAGTTCAGAATCATGATGGGTTTGTTAAGTGAGGTGAAAAAAACATAACCTCTTTGCTTGTCATTGTGAAAGATTTAGATAATCGTAAATATCACATCAAATTCAACCTCAACACAATCTGCAACTGATATCATCTTGACTCTAGCTATAGTTGGGGTTTGCTAACGCCGTCTACAAAAAAAAAAAAAAAAAACTTGGACCTACCTAACACTTTCGTCAAGGTTATTGCTAGATGAGGATGGGGATGAGGGAGGGGTGGCGGTGGTTGCCCTTTTTTTGTTTGACTTGGGCTGGGCACCGGCAAAAGCTCAAACAGTAGAAATCCAAATGCGTATTGCTGGATTCCCGATTTTGACTTTGACTGATTTCTCAATTCCTGACTGTTGGCGGAGGCCCCCTGAACTTGTATTTAATTTTTTGGTCCCGGCCTTGCACCTTTGTAACCTTCCCCTCTTTTTTCCTTCTTTTTTTCCTCATTCTTTCTTCTCTTTTCCTTTTCCCTTTGGTGTTTATTCCTGGAGATAGTCAAATCAAATCATCACGCCCACCAACATCTTCAATTCACTTTAACTCCTTTTTACTTTACTTTTTAACAGTTCATCTATCATCATGTCTGGCCGTAAGTTTTTTTTTTTTTTTCCCCTCTTTTCTTTTCTGCCCTTTGACCTGATTTGTCGCGTCGTGTGAATTGAGCTGCATCATCTGCGATCGTGACGCGTTGTCAATATCTTAACGCGCCGGTAGCCTTGCAGCATCATCTCCCATCCTGACGTTCATCTACTATGACCTCATCGATGATCAAGTAGTATTTCCATCATTACTCTCTCAATTCATTATCTTTGATTCGATCATCATCACTAACCTTTCTCTGCTCCATAGGTGGTAAGGGTGGTAAGGGTCTTGGCAAGGGCGGCGCCAAGCGTCACCGCAAGATTCTTCGCGACAACATTCAGGGCATTACCAAGCCCGCTATCCGTCGTCTCGCTCGTCGTGGTGGTGTCAAGCGTATTTCAGCCAGTAAGTTTTCAACTAGCCACCCAACCATTGCTGCTACTACACGTATGCCCGACTCATACTCTAACACATCTTTTCTTCCAGTGATCTATGAAGAGACCCGTGGTGTCCTCAAGTCTTTCCTCGAGGGTGTCATCCGTGACGCCGTTACCTACACCGAGCATGCCAAGCGCAAGACCGTTACCTCGCTCGACGTCGTCTACGCCCTCAAGCGCCAGGGCCGCACCCTGTACGGTTTCGGTGGTTAAACAGCTTCATGCTGTTACCATCGTCGGTGCCGATACTTGGCACGCTTTCGCTTTGTCATCCCCACACACTCCTTTTCCTCTAGTGGAAATTTCAAAGGATATCAGCAACTTTATACCAACTTTTGTTTTTGGACCTTTGATTCCATAGTATGGATTGTGACAGATGCGACCAAGTACTGCCGTTTTCTATCGACATCGCTCTTGCTTTTTCTTGCGCATCTCATGTGCTTGTTCAGGTTTTTGTGCTATTATTCCAGTTTTGTCTTTTCAACATCACCAATGGCGTTTATGGGGGAGGGGTTTCACACCAACTAACTACTATTGAGCAAATGAATACCAGGGTTCAATGGGCCACTTGCTATTATGAAATCAACCTTCATGTCTTACCGTCTTTGTGTGTATTGTGAACATGACGTTTTAATGAATTGAAAAAAAACCTATATTGTTATCAAGCACCCCAAACTCCGTGACGCCCTAAAATTGAATAGAATCTCCATGATTATAACATTGTTCCCCCCTTATCTACTCAACCCCTTCATTACTTGTAACATGCCCAATCACAAGTATTTACGACCAGCAGCTGCAACCCTTTGTTTAAAAATTGGACTTGTGACTTGTGTGTTCACTTGGTAAAAGGGATTCATGATAGCCTTGACCCAGTTTTCGTAGACTTCCAAGAAGAAACTTTTGACAGCCTCTTCAGTAGCAGGACTTGTTGGATTAGCGCCGACGGCGGCAGATGATGATCTGGAAGAAGAAGCGGGCTGTGAAGGTTGGTGGAGAAGGAGGAACTTGACGTTGCCGCCGGTGATGAAACAGGAGACGTAGTTGTTGAAGAAACGGTCGACGCATTTGAGATACCTGAACAGAAGGAGCGAGATGTTAGAAACTTTTTTGTAATATGGATGGTAGGTAGGTATGACACTAAGATAATCTTACATTTGGCCGGTTCCCCATTGGACTTCTTCTATGATATCAAGACTGCTGTGGAGGATGAATTGGTTGAGGTGGTAGAGTTGATCGTTGAAGCGGGGGGCGCCGTCGCCGCCTTGTTTTGAGGTACCAAACTCATGTTCGAAGAGCGGATTGTCGGAAGTTCCGACGATAGCAAAGTAGTAGGACATTTGTTTCTCGGTTGTGGGTTGATGAACTGCAGAGGAGGCTTCTGTTATTCGTGACAATTGAGCTGTCGTTGGTGTGGGGTTTAGCCTAATAAGGGTTCGGTAGCTGGTTGATATATCGCGTAAGGAAAGTTTTGCTTGGGGTATAGAAAGGACTGAATAGAGGGTATCACGGTGGGGAGGGGGGTGCAAAAATGCGATCGTGGAGACTGCAATTGGTCACTAAAGCGCAATGTGTATCTATATCTTTTCAGATATTAGCTGTGAACTGGACTCCATAGGGTAGTGCTAGCATGACATCGGTAAAGCGGGGCATACTTTAAATGCCGTCTTTTCATTGGCTTGTACAACCACCCTAGACCTTTGCTTCAACTTTTCGCAGCTCTCCCGACAACCAACTAACCAACCGCCCGCCCGTAGTCGTGATTGTCATACCTCCGGCGCGATCGTCACCTTCCCGACCACCGACTGTTACGCCCTATTCTCCACCCGACGACTCGTCCCCGCTGGACCAAACCACCCTACCAAACATAAAAAAGAAACACAGAGACATCAACTCGGGCCTCTTACCGCATAAAAACCCTCAATTATGTTCGGCGCTTTCCGTGTCACCAACCCGCTCAACAGTGGTCTACTCTGGAAAATCCCATGGCGACTCTCCAAGTTCCAGAAACGCCGGCATCGGGAGCGTCTTCGGGCGGTTGATGGTGTGGTGTCTACGCTTGATGCAGCGATGCAGAAGCAGGGGCAGGTTGTGGCGGCATTGGAGCGCTGGAAGGAGGAGATGCCGAGTGAGGAGCAGATGCAGGCTCGGGATAAGTACACCATGTTTGACCGCAAGGTGAAGGGGTACCGTAAGGGCATTCACAGTAAGTTGTGATTCTAGATGCGAGATTGTTGGCTGTTACGTAGCCGTATATCTAGGGTGGTTGATGACTAACGTTTGATATAGAGCTTCCCAAGTGGACGAGAGTGTCCCAGCGTGTGAACCCTCCTGGTTACTGATTGCCTTTTGAATTCTCGTTGTTTACATTTGTTACATATTTGTTTCTTTGCTTTACTCATTGTCTTTTTTTCAATCTCGGCTCCCGGTCCGAGAGCATCCTGATTCTTCCGATGGGATGATATGGTTGATCCTGACCTAAACTCTCCCTCCTGTCACTACCTTGTACAATACCACCCGCTTTTATGACATAAGAGCGATATCAGTTTCGTGAAGTCATAACGTCAGTCGACCAATATCACTCACTCATAGGAAACGAATGGCCTTCGAATCCAAGATCGTTTCAAACACACCCACTTGTAATATTACCAACCCGATACATGAACAAACTTCAAAATACCATGCCAGTGTTGTAAATTTCTCAAAATTCAAATGCTTGTTCTATATATATCCGGAACCCAATGTCAAGAAACGCCTCCCCGCCAGCGGTATGGCGAGGTAATTCAAGAAAACAGAGATGAAGACGCCCTCCTACATACATGTCCTAGCTCAATCCTGCCAGCTTCACTACGAGAATTATGCCCTGCTCTCCACCAAATTACCTTTTGCAGCGCTCTCCTCCTGAAATGCTTTGCTCACGGGCGCCATAGACTGTTTACCGACTGAATCTGCTATCATAATCCTGCTCCGGCTCCCGACCCCGACGTTCATGCTCTCTCATACGTTCCGCCTGTAACGAACGGCCTAAACCACCACGACCCTCGTCAAAGTCCTCACGGTACTCATCACGCACTTGGCCGCCGGACTTTCCGCGACCGAACTGGCGGCCCTCTTCGAAACCAGGGTCGAGATCGCAGCGGATGATGCGCTCGTCGAGTTTGGTTCCACCGACGTACTTCATGCAGTCGAGAGCGTCCTGATGGGTGTAGTACTCGACAAAGCAGAAACCGCAGGGAGTTTTGGTGAAACGGTCGAGACCCATGACAATGCGCTTGATTTCGCCGCACTTGGAAAAGAGCTCGTAGACTTGTTCTTCGGTGGTGTAGAATGACCTGATAATTCCGCGAGGAAGGTGATTGTGTGAGAAAATTGTACAGGTTTTTTTTTTTTTTTTGGGGAAGGGGGGTGGTGGGTTACATAATGAGTGGATCTTGAGTGTTTTTGTTCGGTGTTGTTCGCAACATGACAAAAAAAAATTTACACATGCATAAGTTGCACTTACAAGTTACCAACGTAAAGAGTGGTTGAATTCGCGAGAGGATCCTCAACAGGCTCATTCTTGGGCTCGGGAGTATCGCGATCGCCACGGTGATGTCTTTTCTTAGACTAGATTTGAAAAGCAGCCTTGATTAGCTATTTGAAGCTCTTCTTTGTTTCTATTTCTCTAGATGCTCGTCTTGATTCTCATGGGAGCGCGGTTGCGTGCATAAACACTCTTCGCAACTTACCTTGCTAAGATAATAGGCACTGGGCTGGTCCAGTCGCTCTACGGTATTGCGAGAAGGCGCCATTGTTGCGGATTTGCGATCAAGGTTCGCGTGAGGGGGGGGCGTTGGCAAGTGGGATGGTTGTTAAGGAAAAAAGAGAATAATGACAAGGCTGACGAAGTACGAACCAAGCTTTCCTAGTTAGTTCCAAAGTAAAGTTGAAGGTTAGTGGGCGCCGATGCCATAGAAACGGCGGTGGACAGGCGGCTGATATTCGGGTAATTTGGGTCAATACAACTTTGGGCATCCTGGGCGGACAGAGCTCCCCAAGCAAAGTCTCGGGACCCACTCAACTTTTTTCGCATTGTAACTGATGCTCTAAAGAAAGTTAGACGCGAACGTGCAAAAGGTTAAAGAAAAGCTTCACGTTAGAGGATCTACTAGCTTGACCTGTCAGCGGCTAGACAATAGTATCGTTCAATACAGCAGAAGACTATCCCGATATAGTGTTCTCATACTGCTACAAGAGCCGCATCTGTCTATTACAGTCGTGATTCTGACCGATAATTGGCATTGACATCATCAAACTTGTCGCATACCCGACCGTCTTTCGTTGCGACTTTTGGCTGGGCTAGTGATAATCGATCATTATTCATTCAATAACACGATCAATATCGACTCACTCATCGCGACCACCGACGGGACTTGATATATACCCGATAATCTCTCGACTGACAAGATGCCCAAGGTTAAGGCTTACACGCCATCTTACCTGGCTTCCGGCCCCGGCAGCGCTCTCTTCGCCGCTACCAATGACCCTGGATCTCCATATGTCACTAAGAAGATGGGCAATCGGAAACCTCAGACCGGTCCTCGGCGCACTATTGCTCGCCGTGGCACTGAACTTTTCGTTGCCATTGGTCGCGAAATCCGCTGGGGTGACTTGGTGTATCTGAAGGATATACAGGAGACTCAAGATATCAATAGAGCCAGATCCAGACGGAGCGTCTCGATTAAGCTGGAAGACCAGGACGAGATATTTCCCAGAAATGATGCTCCCGAGAGCGGTGCCAAGGGCTTTAGAGTATGTGTATCCCCCCTTCTCTCTCCCAGGTTGAGCCCGAGGGTCCTTATCTTATAAATCCCACTAACTCTGATCCCACTAGATTATCAAAGCCCCGGTTGCCGATGATATCCGCCAACTTATCCTCTCGCCCAATGGCAACTACCTCGCCGTTCTCACGACCCATACTTGCCACATCATGGTCATCCCGGACTCTTCCCATCTAACCTCGGCAGACACTGGCCCTATCAAGCCCAAGATCTGGACTCTCGGCCCCACGACCCACGTTACTTCAAAGACTTCAATCGCTTCCGCTTTGTGGCACCCTCTTGGCGTGGACGGAAACTGCATTGTTACCGTCACCGAAGATGCTATTGTCCGTGTTTGGGAACTGTCCATGTCGGATCGTTGGTCTTTTGATCAGCCGACTTTGGATATCGACTTGAAGAAGCTTGCGGATGGTCTTGCATTGGATCAGAACTTCTCTTCTTCGGTCGCTGCGACAAATTCTGGATTCTCACCTGATTCGTTCGAGATGGAGGTTGCTTCGGCATGCTTTGCATCGCGGACGACTGGTGGATGGTCGCCCTTCACCCTGTGGGTTGCTATGCGCGAGGGCGATGTATATGCGCTGTGCCCGCTTCTTCCTCAAAAGTGGTCTGCGCCCCCTACTCTGGTCCCTTCTCTGTCAGTGTCTATTGTCGAAAGACTGGCTTCGATTGAGGATGATCCGGAGGCGTCTGAGTACGAGAAGCTTCTGGCTCAGCAGCAGCTTGCTTGGATGGCAGAAATCGATGCGCAAGAGCCGGCAGTCGTGGAGGGTTCCCCTGGTGAACATTCTATTGAAGTATTCACTCGTCCTGCAAAGCCCGGTGCTTGCCCTCGTCTTCAGGGCCCGTTTGATATCTGTGCCGATCTCGATGATCAGGATGATATTGATAGTGAGTACACTGACATCCTCATCATTGGTTCCAAGATTGATAGTGAGAACCTCATGTATGGAGAGGATGTTGAACTGCTTGCCGAGGGCGCCGAGCATGAAGGTCTTTCGCTATCCATAATTTGCCTTTTGTCAACTGGCGGCCAAGTCAAGGTTTGCCTGGATATAGATGGCGTTGAGGCCCAATGGCTCCCCCCGAAGAACAAGAGCCAATTTAGCCAACTGGCTTCTAGCGTACCTCAGCCTAGCTTACTGCTTTACCAAGCCATGGATAGCATGTGTACAGCGGACTCCAACCCCGACAGTTGGCCTGTATTTAGCACTGACGTCATGTCAAAGTACACCTTTTACGTCACTCACAACGTGGGTATTACCTCGTTCTCACTGTCTAACTGGGTCTTTTTAATGGAAAGCGAACTCCAGGGTTCTACCCTGAACGGATCTGAGTTTCGGATTGGCCAGCTGGTCAACAAGGCGACATCGGAGCGAGATCGACTCTACATGCAAACGCCATCCCACGCCTCGAGTTACATGGCTGCCTGTGTTGCGATTAATGATCCTGACATTGGCTACGGTATTATTTCAGCGTCTTCCTACAAGCCTGTGGTCTTATTATTTGACCTTCCCGAGGAGGAGTTTGCTGTCATTCGTCAGGAGAGCCCCTCCAATGTCGATCTGGATGAGCCGGTGACGGAGACTTCACCTCAACCCCTATTTACCTATGAGCCTCGCCCTGCTTACACGCCTTCTATTGCTTTTGACAACCAGTCGATGCTTCCCGTTCTTTTGGACTGCCTCAAGTCATCCAACCAGCGTATTGCCGTGTCGCAGGAAGTTCGTCTCAGCCCAATGACTCTGCAAGTGCTGACGGATGTGCACAAGATTCTCAGCGATGAGACCCATGAGCTTGGTCTCGCAGCTTCAGATCTCTTCCTAAAGTGTGACCGTATGCATGCAGAGATGCGCGAACAGCTGGCCAAGGCGGCAGAAATCAAGGCGCGCATCGATAAGATTGTTGGCGGTGACGAAGGTAGCGACCAAGTTCGTGTGGAGCACCGCATTGCTCAAGTAAGTGCCCGACAGGCACGCCTTGCTGAGCGTCTGGAGGCACTCCGTAAGGATGCCAACAGTGTTTCCAAGCGTGACCTGAGCCAGAAGGAACGGGCGTTTGTTGATGAGGTGCAAGGCCTCAATGCACGCATCCGTGGCCCTCTTGGCCTTGCGGAGGATGAGGGTACTGATCCGTCGACTGCGCTTGCCACCAGCTCCATTTCCTCACCGCGGAAGAGTACTGGTCGCATTGCGGAGCCCTGGCAGCGGTTCGATACTGTTCGGGTGCTGGCGGAGGAACTCAAGATGGAAGCCCAGGAGTTTATTACGGAAGCGGACCAGAGAGAAGCTCGGGCTGTTGCCGTGGTTGCCAGCAATGCCAACCTGGGAGCTTCAGTTGGGTCTCTTTCAGGCCGTGGAGTATCGCCGGCGCCATCATCGACGGGTACGGGTAGTGTTGTGGGAGGGGAGGGGATCAGCAGATCGGGAACACCGGATTTGCGGATTCCTCCGGAGTTGCGCAAGACGAGGTTGCAGCAGGTCAAGACTATGCTTTCGCGGGAGACAGTACTTATTGAGGCGGTTACGGCGAGATTGGAGAGGTTGCAGACGGACTTGTAGGGGGATGTATTGGAGGGGGGG
>MKGJ01000518.1:1888-16686 GCA_002018255.1 Bretziella fagacearum | reverse complement strand
GTCACTTTTGGGAGAGATGGGGATACTTTTGGTGGTTGAGAGATTGGGATGACCTAGTAGTAAGTGAGTATACAGTTTGAAGAGATGTAAAAAAAAAAAGATTTAAAAAAAATTTAAAAAAAAATGACCTCCGTGGCTTGGTTGCTGCAAGTTTATGGAGTTTTTATTTTTTTTATTTTTTATTTTTTACATGAGGAGTTCTAGATATCCAACGGCAATCGTGCATTTGGTCTGCATGTTTTTGCCTGGCGAACGAGGTCATGTGGTGCATCTTGCATTGAAATCGATGCGTTGGCATTTTGTAATGGTGTGCAGGCTGATGAGATGAGATTATGCAGAGTGACGGATGGGTAATTTGGAGGTGGGCGAATATTGGGTTTTTTTTCATGGGGGTAGGGTATTATTTCATTCAGTGGGAGATTTGAGGGTTTGGCGGTGGTCACGTTGATGAGAAGAGGGTCTTGAAGAGGAGGAGGAAGAGGAAGAGGAAGAGGGTGTTTTGATTAAGACTGAAACTATGTGGTGGCAGTCACGTGAGCGTGGTATTCGGGGTGGGTGATGCCAAAGAGGTTTTGTGGGCTGGTGGGCTAGAGGAGGCAGCGGGATAAGGTATATAGAGGTTCCTAGGAAAGAAGGTATAGGGTAGTTGAACTGTTGACATGTGGTAAATGGTAAGATGAGGCTGAAGACGAGTGACTTTGGTGATGATGCAAAAAAGGATAGCTGGACTGTGCATGCAATAAGGGTTGGTGGGGTGGCCGTTAAGGGCGACCAGAGGTGTATTTTGGCCATTATACGAGACATCTGATGACTAGTATCTCGCGATAGAAGAATTCAAACTGACAAATCTAGCGGTTTCTATACGGTAAGGAACATAAACGCCGAATACATTACTCTTTGCGTTCTCTCCCACCGCGCTTAATAAATCACCTGCTCCCGCCCGTAAGTTGGCGGCTACTGGTAAAATGCCGGGGTTCCCGTCAAAGATTAGAAACGCCACGCCAACTTGCAGGTTGCCATGTGATCACCGAGGCTGCAGAAACTGCGAGGCAAGCGAACCAGTCAAGGTTGAAGTTGTGGTGAACAGGTGATTACGGAGAATTTAAAGGCGCTTGCTGGGATTGGGGCAAGGGGTGGGTTGTTGTTGTGACGTGGCTGTTGATGGTGTTTGGAGTGAGTAAGAGACGTAACCTGAAAAGTTGGTTTACAGAGTTATGATTGGGAGAGAAGACTGTGTGGTACAGAGGAGAGGAGTGTAGAGTCTTGGATGTGTTGATACCAGTGATATAGTATTGAGATCAACATTAAGTAACTTGAGTTACTTTAAAGGAGGCTGGGTCTATCAACCGCTCTACGGACTTGTAAAGGGCTGTAAAGGGCCAACAACATGTCAAAATATCAATGGTGTGACTGTGTCATCATCACCATGGCCAATCGATATATGAATATCCAACACCAAAATTGGAAAGCCTATGCGAAGCCACACATGTATGATTTTGTGAAGATAATAGTAATATTAACACATTGTTCGTCACATAGTATGTATGCCCACAGCATAAAAAACGTGGATTGTGATTTGATCTCCTGGGGACTATTTGACTATTTGAAGAAAAGATGACATACTTCCGATGTGGCACAGGTCTGATATGTGTGTGAGGGGGGGGTGGCCGAGGAAAAGAAAGGAAAGGAAAGCCAAGCTAAGCCAACCGAGTTTACAGAGTTCTCGAAGTCTTTTGTTGAAAACTCAAAAACAAGCAGGTAGCAAATTTTTTTTCTTCCAATGAATCATTCGTCATCTGATGAGTTGGAAGTTGGCCCCATTGTGGGGTTGTACTTGATAGAGTTAAGATATATATATATATATATATATATATATATATATTATTAGTTGTCTTCGTTCCTTTTCTTTTAGTTGGCAGGCCATAACTGTTACCGGGCCGAATTGATAAAGGCCATGGCCAAAAGCAGAAAGGGGATCAACGGATGACGAGGGTTTTGGTAGAGAAGGGTAGTATGAGAGAAGCTTGAGAGAAGAGAGAGTTTCCTCAGAAGGGGGGGGGTGGAGGGGATGTTACAGAAGGGTTCAGAGGTTCTCCAAGAGTGGTTTTTGGGGATGGGTCTTTCAAGGGAGACTAGGGACATGTGAGAGCAGGTATACTTGTGCTATAAATTAGTAGTGAAGTGACGAGTGATGGTAGTGTCATGGTGGCGCTATGCATGGTGCGACAGTGCTGTAAACTAACAGTAGACAACTAATATATAATCGACTTCAGGTTCATAAGTCACTGGTCCGGTCTTTTGGAGTTGGAGAGAGATAGAGAGAGAAAGAGACCAAGAGACAAGGAGACAAGGAGACAGACAGACAGACAGAGAACCAATATCCTACTGAACCCCTTCACCAAGATAATAAACCGGTAGTCAAGTATATTTTTTTTGGAGGTTTCACCGACTGAGGCTTGTTCTCCTTCTTCTGTCCTGAGATGGTGGTTCAACTGTCCAAGTAAAAAAAAAACCCCAATATTTAATAATGGTGCCTCTACTCTCTTCCCTGTTTCTTCCTTTAAGCCATGGCCTTTATAAGAACAAGGCTGACGGCCCAAGGACGTGGATGTGGAGTTCCCTCTTTGAAACTAACCGTATTATTATTATTATTATTATTATTTGGTAATCAACACTACCTCGTGACTTCTTTTTCTTTTCTCTCGGCGGTGAAGAGGAGAGTTCCACAAGCAAGACATGAAGAGAGAGAAGCATGGCCAGACAAAGAAGAAGAAGAGGGATAAAGGAATTAGGGTTCAGGGGCGGGGGGGGAGGTCCGGACTTGACCGACCTGGTAATTAGGAAACTTGAGACATGTCTTTGGTCGTTGGCATTTGCTGGAAAAGTCACGAGGGCTCCAAGGAAGGGGAAGGGGGTTTTGAAGGGGCCCCTTCTTTTTTTTTAAAAGAGGCCAAAGCTTGGGATCACAGGTTTATGGGACAAGGGAAGAGTTATGGGGGAGCTGGGATAGATGTATTCGGGAAAAATAGGAGGACATTTGAGAACGAGACTGAAGGAACGAGTCGTCTATGTTGGTTGATTGGTCATGATGAAGTTGTAGTGATGAATACGACAGATGAGGGAGATGGACTCAGTTGGAGATGAAGTCTACCTGGGAGTCTACCCGGGGTTGAGGCTATGTATCTGTAGTATCATGTTGACTGTCGTCATTGGAGTACTGTGCCGTATACATAGCATACCTACCAGCTCATACTATCAGCATAAACGAGTTGTTGTATGATATCTTTGGTCTTGCATATATTGTCTGTCAACCCGTAGGGGTGTGTACCTACCCAAGTACATTCATTATCCTTTCAAATCCCTCGATAAAACGTTGCTTGCTATTTCCAGAACTGATCGACGCTTTGGTCCTCCCGGCTAAATGGAACAAGTGGTCCTGATAGACCGTATTGCGTATTTACTCGGAGGTAGCAGATTAGGAGAGAGAGAGAGGGAGAAGGAGAGAGGGAGAGAGGGAGAGAGAGAGGGAGAGAAGGAGAGAGAGAGGGAGAGAAGGAGAGAGAGAGAGAGAGAGAGAGAGAGAGAAACCGACATTGTACATTGTGGAAAATATCATGTATTTTATACTGTAGATGAAAAGTATCACGAGATTCTACATGAGACGAGTCCAGTCTAGAGTATAAATAATTAAATTTTTTATCTTTGATAAATAAGCCTATGTTGATACCGCTTGTTCTCTGGCAACACGGTTCTTAGGATAGACCAGATGACTGTTTTTTTTTTTTTTTTACTGTGTCTCCAACCACAAGCATCCGTCCGGTCCACCGACTACTGCTCCGGAAATATTTTCAAGTTTAACCATTACAATATGTTTAGAAATGGTGTAGTCTAGAAGACAAGCTTTGGAGGTAGAGGCAGTATTTCGCTTGTTCTGACACTTTGGAAACTTGGGGCTGAGACTGGCCAAGATATAAAAGACGGTCCTAGAGTGGCATATACGAATAGAGGATGGGGGTTTTTGGGGGGTTTTTTTTGGTCCATCTCCTATAGTACCTAGAAACAGTTAATGACTTCATGTATGTCTCTTCAAAAAAATAAAAATAAAAATAAAAAAGTCCGGCGATTTATGAACAAATGGTCTGGTGGCCAGATGATGTCTCTGAATATCCTGCAGATATTCACCGTACTCTTGAAGAGGGGGGAGGACAGGAGAGGAGGAGGGGATGTATATAGTATTGTCTTGTGTTTCCATAGGTATATAAAGAGCAAAAGGGTTCCCGGGACTTTTGTAGTGTATGCTTGTGTGGTACACAGTATCGTGAGATGGGGAAACAGGGCTGCAGTTGGCGGTGATGACGTGCATGTGATTTACTTGGGTTCTGGTTATGGAGTTGACCCTTTTGGGAAGAGATGCTCCCGCATTACAAGTCACGATGTTGCTTCTAGATACATATTGGATGTAAGGAGCGGTGAGGAAAGCTGCATCAAGGGAACAAGGCAAGGCAATATGATGATGAGGAGATGAGGAAATATAGATGTTAGAAGGTGTACTGTATTAGGTTAGGTGTTAACTGCTATGTGGGTCAGTCATGTGGGTTAGTCATGTGGGTTAGTCATGTGGGTTAGTTATGTGGGTCCATGAGCATACTTTATTCTCGTGAGATTTCCGCAACCAAGCAACTCGCAGAACTTGGTCTCCTTTCAATTGAACTACGTGATCAGTAGAAGAACCCCCCGCCTACTGCCTCTCACAGATCACATCGACTACCACTAAACGAGTCCTCAAAGTTTTCTATAAAAAAATATTACCATTAATAATTTTTATTGCTATAAAAAAGACGGAGAACTTACAGTCGGATGGGATGCATGTTCATGGATTTCGGTTGGGGCATGTGTTGGCATTAATTGTTCACATGAACATTAAGAGCAAGTGTTTATTTATTTCTATTTTTCTATTTTCTATTTTCTAGAGACTCATCTCCAGCATTGTGTTGGGAGGAGGGGTGGGGGACTTGGCTTGATACTGATGTCATCAAAGTGAAATCTTTCCATGCCTTTTACAAAACATCTCCCCTCCTTTTCTTCCTCTACTAACCCTCTCTCTCCATTTCTTTCTCTCTCTCTCTCTCTCCCTTTCTTTCTTTCTCTCTCCCTTTCTTTCTTTCTTTCTCTCTCTCTCTCTCTCTCTCTCTCTCCAACCCTCAACACCATCACAATCCCCGGAACCCCTTCCGGTATCATCTTCCTTCCCTATCTACTACCTTCTACCCGAACAACCCCCCAAGGTCCAACAAACCATCCCACCACCCCTCGGATCTGCCTATTCTAGTCCACCACCTGACCCCCCCCCCTTTGCACCTATTGTGACAAGAAAGTTACTTTAGGTTTCTTTTTCTGTCTTCTTTACAAGGGTTGGATTCCCCAAGTTAATGGTGTCCTCTCCGCTGGCAATGCATACAAGATGGCTGCATCCCCCGCGGGGGGGGGGGGGTGGGGGAATATGACAAGAGTAATAAGTAAATAGTAGACGTATCCCAGCCCAGGCCTATGAACCGGAACAATCGTCAACGCGTGGGTGGGGGGGGGAAGGACAAGAAGAGGAAGATGTGTGACGGCGGATAAATAGAGAAGAAAAAGGCCAATAAACAGAAAAGGTCTAAGCCCCGGAATTCCACACGCGGGCCGGGCCGATCGGGGCAAAAGATGGGGAAAAAGAAAAAGTAAAAAAAAATAATAATAATAAAGTAATAGCCACCCAGAGAAAAATAACCCCCCAACGACAACCCCCAACAGCAACAACAACAACAAGCAATAACAACAAAAACGCTACCAAGCCCTTTTTTTTTTGCGAGCCTCATTGTCCTCATCAGCGCGTCAAAGTGTGTATGTGTGTGTGTGTGTGTGTGAGAGAGAGAGAGAGAGAGAGAGTGAGAGAGTGAGGGAGTGAGGGAGTGAGAGAGAGAGTGAGAGAGTGAGAGAGTGAGTGAGTGAGAGAGAGAGAGAGAGAAAAGAGACAGAAAAAAGAGAGAAAAAAGAGAGAGACAATGAAAGACGATGAAAAAGAAAAGAAAAAAAAACCCCCCCAAAAAAAAAAGAAAAAAAGATGCGTCTTCTCATCTGATGGCTAAACACCTGGGTGGGTTATCATCTCAATGCGACGATCCCTATTCGGTATTGAGCGGTTCTCCATCCATACTAGTGAAGCCACCAAAATCAAAGCCTTCGCTACCGTCGCCATCAGTCCGAATAAAAGCATCAAAGTCAAACCCCTCCAAAACGTTATCAGTGTTAAGTGGATCCGCCAGCTCAAAGGCACCAAAGTTGACCTGTAGCGCATTGTTAACATCTTCAGTCCCTTCTTCAACTACATCCATCATATCCATGCTGTTTTCCATTCCACGGATTACACATACCATGTTGTTGTTGGGGTCGACAAAAGTGGTGTTGGGGTCAGCATGAGGCTGCGAGATGGCTCCCGCAGCCGGAACTGGCGCGGGGACACTCGAAGGCTGTGAGTTTGGTATCGACGCCTGAGGCCCACTGGACTGAGGCACATTCGCCTTGAATCCCGCCTGATTGGCCGGAGTGAGCGGAGTAGCCGGGGCACTAGCCTCGTCAACTCCAGACTCGGCAACTGGGGTAGCACCAGCAACAGGACCACCCTTCTTCTGCGCCGCCGCCTAAAAACGTTAATATGCAAATTTCAACAAAGTTGTATTTCATAATAGTGGGGAGGGAGAGGCTATTTACCTTGGTCTTGGTGGCCTTGGTCTCCTTCTTCTTCGGCGCCGCCTTGGGTGGCTGCTGAGGCGTTGGAGGAGCCGGAGTACCTCCGCCACCCAGCTGTGGTGACGAAGTGTTGGTCCGAGAATTGACAACGTTGTTAGGCGCTGACGGCGGAGGCATTGACCGCTGTTGCGGAGTGCCCTGAGGTCCAGCAGGACCTTGACCAGGTTGCTGGCCTGGTTGTTGGCCAGGCTGCTGACCCGGCTGCATCATCGGGTTACCGCCATTCATGCCACTTTGTTGCTGCCATTGCCCTTGGGGGTTCTGCCCACCACCCTGTTGTTGTTGCTGCTGCTGCTGTTGTCGGTGGTGATGCTCAGGATAGTCCATGGCCATTGGAGGTTGTGGTTGTGGTTGTACCGCGTACATCATCATCGGGTCCATTGACATGGACATGGACATTATTGCTGACTGCTGGGGCATACTCATTGGGATATGCGGTTGAGGGGCCATGGTCATGGGCATTTGGTAGTGTGATGGCATCTGTTGTGACATCTGTTGTGACATCTGTGGTGGAATCTGGGGCATCCAATGTTGGGGAGACATGTGCATGGGCATGTACATCTGTTGGTAGCCCATCATTAGTTGTGGTCGTTGTTCGTAGCTGTATGCGATTGGTTGACCAGGCTGTTGTTGCATGGAGATTAGGTGTTGGTTCATGTGCATTGAAGGTTCCGGGATTGGCTGTTGTTGTTGTTGTTGTCGTTGCATCATCACCATTGGTCCAGGTCCAGGTCCAGGTCCAGGTTGTGACATTGGCATATGTTGAGCTTGAGCTTGTGCCTGAGCCTGCATCCGCCTCGCCTGCTCCCCCCTAACCCTCTTCTCCTCCTCCAACTTCCGCCCCTCCGCCACCCACCACTCCCTCCACTTCTCCATCTCCTCCCGCCATTCCCTCCAAGCCCCTTCAACCCACATCTTCCCCGCCGTCCCCAAAATCGCCCACTCCTCCATCTCACACCCCACAAACCACTCCCGCCTCGCCCGTTCCCTCGCTCGCGCCCTCTTTCCCCGTCCCTCTTCCTCTTCCTGTACCGGGGCCAACGCACCCTTCCGTCTCTGCTGCTCCGAGTATATGATTCCTCGGACATACGGCGCAACATCTAGGACAATCATCTGCAATGGCCGATCAAAGACTGAAGGGTCAATGTGTGCTGCCCAGACGAAAGCCGTAGATACCGCAATCGAGTCAAACGCCAACGAGAATAGGGACCGGCCAATACTTGGTGGCTCCGGTGAGGTGAAATGGCCAACTAACAGCTCCGTAGCAAGGTCCTCGGCCTTGGTCTCTGTCCGTCCGGTGACTACACAGAATGCTGTCGCCTTTAGAGATGTCGAGATGTACTGACTCAACTCATCATAAGACCAGACAGCTTCGGCGTCCAAGAGAGTTGATCCGAGGACTGCGTCTTCGCGGCGTTTTGCAGAGACTTCCGGCTGAGTGGCGTCAATAGGAACATAATTAAACGTAGCAAATGATCCCATAGAAAGAACATCAGCCGTCGACATGTCATCCGTAGCCTCCTCAAAAGCCTCCAACTGCCGTAATCTCTCCCTCCGGCCCCCAGCCACAGTCGGAACCTCCGGAACACCCTCCGCTCCCGTCCACGAATAAACATCCACTCTGAAATCCCTCCAAACTTCCACTCCAACCTCCACCCCATCCACTCCTTGCCTCTCTTTATCCCCCAACCATCCCATCCCCTCCTCAAGACCCCCCTCCGAGATAACCCTGACCGTATCTCCTCGTTCATCCACATCACACCCCTTTGGCCATCGCGCCAACAACCATCCAAACCCACCCCTTTGATCTCCCACTCCAATCTGACACCAAAACTGCAACTGTGCCAACGCCCCTCGGAGATCCCCCGACCGCTCCGCAATAACACCTTCGACAGCCGCCCGCCGGAGGACATGTCCCTCTGCTGCGGCAATCAGCAGCAGAGAATCAACAACCTCGGCAACCGGCGGAGCCCGCAGACGGAATATTCCGTGGAGTGGAAGAGTTCCCAATGGCACCGTCGTCTCGTCGTTACATGTAAAGACAAACGGCCGCTTGGCTGTTGCCATCAACGTAGCCAGCGTCGCCCAGAATGCTCGATCTTCATCGTAGAGGATATCGGCTTCCTCAATGAGAATCAACGATTGTTTCTGAGATGCCGGTTCCTTCTTTTCCCTTTCCTTTTCTTTGACATCGTCTCGCTTCGTCGGCTTCCTCTTGGCAAAGAAATTCACCAGTCCGCCTGAAGGCTTCGCTGTCGATCCGGAACTCCCCATCGTCTCTCCATGTTGTACGAGATGATTCCTCGTCATATCTCCCACCCTCTCTAGAATATCCTTCCCCGCTCTGCGACTCGCTGCGTTGATTTCAAACACTTCGAATCCCAGCTCCTTGGCCACCGCATAAACCGTCGCCGTCTTCCCGACACCTCGCGACCCGGAAATTACTACAGCGTTTCCCACCTTCCCAGAGCCAGCCGCTGCGTTCCGCACAACACTTCGTCTAGATCCATCTCGGTCTGGAAGCCATTCGTATGCATTCTCATCGTCTGACGACTCATATGCCGCACCTTCTTCGTCACTCTCCGCAATAAACCCATCCAGCCGCCCTTTCTTCTTGCGCCGCTTCTTGGTCTTGGCTTTCTTAGGCGCCCAAGACCCTGTATGCACTGCATCCACCTTCAACGCCAACAGCCACTCTTTCAACAAGAGAGCCTCCCGTCCACTTTGCAAGACTTCACCCGCAGTCACTGGCGCATATTTGATACTCCATGCCGAACATTCACATGTACACCGGTCAAATGCTGACAGAGTCCCGGGCAGCGAGTTCCATAGCCGTTCAACAAATGGATGCCGCGTGGCCTTTTTCCGCCAGGGGACCCTTGTGACGATTGCCAGTTCATCTGCACTATCATCATCTGAAGAAGCAACCGGGACTACTTCGGGAAGGGCAGTACGAAGTTGTGAGCGAATGCGAAATTGGACTTTCCTGCCGCTTTCGACGTGGCGGATGGGGACTCGTAGGGTTCGAGGAACGGGGGCAAAGTCGGAGGATAGGCGTTCAAGGGCATCGCGGACGCCGGAGAAGTCGATGGAATCTTGTAAGACGTGGATAACGGATTCAGTGACGGAGATACCGACGGCTTGCTGTTTGGATTTTCGGAGGGTGGATGGGTATGGCCGCTGGGATGAAATGCCTGATTTACATAGGGCGGCTTCGTAAACACTATCCGGACCTCGGACGTGCACCATTTCCCGGGGCGGAAACAGCGGGTGTGCAGCCCCGGGAACCTTGAGACCAGAATTCTTGGTACTAAACGCCAGTCCACCGTTCAACCCGGCACTCATCATTGGCATCCTCTTCTTTGGTGAGCATGGCGTCGATGACGACACTGTATTCCGCTTCACATGCGCCGGAGATGCCGTCGTCGCAGGAATCACAGTAGCCGCTGGCGTGCTCTTCTTGAAGAACGGATGCGTGCTCTTCTTTGACGATGTCGGCGTCCCAGAAATAACTACAGGTGCCGAGACCTGCACGGGTGCCGCGACAATCGTCGGAGCAAGGGCCGCAGGCATTACCGCGGGGGCAACTGCTGGAGCAACAATAACCACAGGCTGCGGAGCTTGCGGCTGCTCCAAAATCGAAGTGATCAGCCGGCCAATCCGCACACGGGAATCCAGTGTAGCCCCATACCGCATCGTCACCAGCAACTTCTTCCGCGGCCGTCCGCGCTTAACTGGTTGTGTCTCCTCCAGAGTCTTCGCCTTGGGCTTTGGTGGAGACCCTAGAGTCCCCGTCTTCATGTTGAACTTTAGCACCTTGGCGGGCTTATCACGGGCAATCGAGGCCGCGGGAGTCGTCGGGGGGTTCACTGTCGTAGTCTCGGGTGCTGAAATCGTAGTCGTCGACATGGCCTCCACCGGCGGCGAAGAAGACGGCGTCCTTGCTACTGCCGCTACAGCCGGCAACGAAAGGTACTCATCGTCAGCTTCCCCCTCGGCATCCTCTTCGCCATCATCGTCTACCGTTGGCGGCGTCTCAAGGCCATTTGGCTCCTCCACTGAGCTTTTCCGCTGTGGTTTCAAGAGGCTGATAAGTGGGCCATCGAGTGTAAGTGTGCCTTGGCGTCTCCGGGGAGCAGAGGACTCCTTGGGTTGCGGGTTGGGTTTCCGCTTTTTGCGAGAGCCGGCATGGGAGCCGTCGGAGAGGGCGTCCAGGGAAGGGTCGGAGATGGGGGCGGGCCGGGAGGCTTTGAAGAATGGGTGGAGTTTAGCTTCCGGGGCGCTCATGGTGCCCGGTGAAAGGGAAGAGTGTATGTGAGGGGATGTTTTATGTGTTGTTTTCGAGCATTTCGAGATGGCTAGGTGGTGACGTGTGTGGTTTTGATAAGATGCACGAAGGCGTGGACGATGTGTGTGTTTGTATGCAAATAAAGACAAAAACAAAAAAAACCCTTGAATACAAAAAGAAACTCTTATAATAATAAAGACATAGGAGTCAATCAATGAACAATTAAAGATCCGAAAAAAAAAAAAGAAGAAAAAAGAAAGATGCATTTCAAGTTGGGGTTTGTCGTTAACCCTGTTGTCGTCCACAGCAACCACATGCGGTAACTACTACTACAAAAAGATTCCCCCCCCCCCCCCGGACCCTTCCTTCCTTTCTTGTCGGCGGTCAGCTTCGCCAAAAAGCTCATTTCGTCGCGTCTTGGGTGCGCGTCCGCGTGTTAATTGCTTTTTTGGGGTACCAGGCGTTGGCAGCTGGCAACATGACAAGGGGGGCGAAATAACACCGCCTGCTGGTTTAGGAAAATAAAGCCCCACTTGAAAAAATGTGCCCTATTGACTGCTTACTCAGCAGGATTCTGCCACCAAATTTTTTTGTTTTTTTTGTTTGGCGCAAAGAAGTGAAGCGGTTGTGAGCATCACCAGTTGTCAGTATCACCTTTGTGGTTTGACTATTTTCTGATATCGTTGTTGGTGATATCTGACTTGTTCTCAAGTCCTATTTGCATCTGTCATTCGTTCATTTCTACCCTCAGACCCAATTATACAGATACCCTCTACCAGTCTCTCTTCACCACCTTCACTTTTTTCGTCCCTCCGACTAATACCATCCATCATGTCGACCAATTACCGGATACGAAAGCCATATGTGCTGGCGACTCTGCCACGCCCGTTTAACCATGAGACTGGCCGGTTTCATGTCGGTGATGTCTTTGGCCATTCGCTTGAGCAGCCGCGCAAGAAGCGCACTGAAGTGATTGCCGCCATTGACGGCGAGAGCGTCAACATGTACGATGCAAGTATCCTTCCTCTACAATTCCCCATCTTCCTGCTTCTTCAATGTACCCAATGACGCCTGACTCAAGATCGCACACTAACAATGTTCCCTTTCCAGATCACCTCCTCGTCCCTCATCACCTCCCACCCCGTCTCCCCCGAACAAACCTTCTCCTGCGCCCCCGTTTCCCTCCGCCTCCGCCTCCCTTCCCCCGACGGCACCATCCGCTTCACCTACGCCGTCACCCGCACCGGCGCCTCTAAACCCAAGCAACGCCTCACCTGCTTCATCGACTCCGTCTCCTTCGCCGGCAAAGCCACCACTGTCACCGTGTCCGCTCCCATCCCCACCACCTCCCCCATCGTCCACCTCGACGCCTCCACAGTCGTTGCCGCCGCCGCCGAAAAATCCAACCTTGCACTCAAAGGCCCCTGCCGCTTTGACGGAAACCTCATCGCCGTGGCCGCCAACGGTGAAGTCTTTTGCTTCCACCCCGACGCCGACCTCTCCCTCCGGTGGTCCCTGTCTGCTGTCTCCCTCGCCCAAGACGAAGTTAACCAGTTTTCCTCCCTGTCTATCGAGGCTGCCTCGTTGATTCCCGCCGGTGACGCCATCGACGGCCTGTTTGCCGGTGATGCTTTTACCGTCGAGTCCGCCTTCTCCCGCTCGCTTCCCCCCGCTGCCAAAGCCCGCGCCGATGTCCTTGTTCTCGTGACCACTGCCCACCGCGGTAAGGCGTCCCCCGAGCGCCTATTGGTTGCCCTGGCCGTTAACCCGGCGTCGGTCTCTACGGAGACTGCCCCACCGTTGGTCCGCCTGCTGGTTTCCCGGTTACCGGAGCCCCCACGGGTGGCGGTCGATGCGGCGAGATCCTTTAAGCTACATGTGCAGTCGGGATCTCTGGCGATGCTGGCCGATGAGACACTGTTTGTTTACACCATCAGTTCGGCGATTCCCCGGTTGGCGGCTACCATGGCGAGGCCCGGGGCTTCTAGTATCTTGCGGTTGACTAACCACAGTATGCTTACTGCATCAGTGTCTTGGGCTGCCGTCGTCAACCCCGTCTTTGGCTCAGTGCAAGCTTCCATTGCCCTTGACCTCGCGGCTTTCAAGGAAGCCAAGTCGAAGGTCCCCTTGCAGTTTGAACTGCTCTCTGCTTTCAAAAGAGTCAACCTCGTCATTGGCCGTGTTGCCGACCGTCTAGTCGCCCTCCCCGTGGAACAGCCCCGTCTCGCCGGCAAGAAGCGCACCGCCGAGGGTCTCCTTGTGGACTCTATTGGTCGCGGTGGTCCCCGGGATCCCTTGATCAAGCGGGCTCGTATCGCTGCCGAAGATGAGTTTTTCGCGGCCCCGCTGCCGGGGACTGCTACTGAGGAATATGTCAAGACTCTAGGTCCTGAGATGGTAGCGGCTGATGAGCTACTGGCCAAGGAGAACGTCAGGGCTTTCGATGCGCTGTTGGCGCCTCACTTTGGGCTCGAGGTTGGCGCTGAGGGCGAGTGGTTGATCAAGAATGGGTATCCGTTGGCAGACCGCCGGTGGGTATTGTATACTCTGTCTAGAGTGTTTGCCCTCGATGAGCCTGCAGCGACGGAGGATACAGAAGAGGAGGCCCCTGCAGATGCAGAGAGACTCCCCGAGCTGCGGGTTCTTTTGCCGGGTAGCAATGCCCTGGCGTATCTTGCGGAAGCGGGACATTTGACTTTGAGGAATGTGCGTGCTGCGTTTAGAGCGCAGTTGGAGACGCAGGTGGCCGATGTGCCGGATGCGCATATTGCCAAGGCGATTGTTAAGCGGTTGGTGGAGATTGACCCTGGGATGGAGTTGCTGGCGGGGTACATTGGCGGGAACAAGTTGACTGCGGTGGAACTGCTGGCGGCCATCCTGGTGCTTATGCAGAGTCTGGGTTTCCTGGGTGATGCGCAGTCTCTGGCGATTACCGAGGGTGAGATTGAGTCTCCTATATCGGATGAAACGATGAAGGAGGCGGACGTGCAGTTGCAATTGGAGTTGCTGGAGCGGGATCTGCAGACGACGGAGTCGTATCTGGAGGGATCCGGGGAGGTGAGAAACCGGGCGATGAATGAGGCGTTTGGGAAGTTAGCGGGTCAGAGTGCGGCGGAGACTGTGGCTGGGTTGAGGGCGGTGGTGACGCCGACGGAGGTTTTGGCGTTGATTAGAGTGCTGAGGGGGGAGTTGCTACGGGGTGCGTGGACGACGAGATATCTGGATCAGAGTTTTGAGGAATATGGAGAGGAGGACGGAGAAGGGGAAGGGGCGCAGGCGGAGTCTCTGGCGTTGCTGGCGGATCTGTTGAGTCGGTGTATTGATGCGGTGGGGATGTTGGGGTGGATGGTTCATGATGGATTTGGCGGAGTGGATGCGTCGGATGTTGGGGATTTCCTGGGTGCGTTGAAGCTGGAGGTTTCGGCGGCTTTGGAGGGACTGGAGGAGTGTGTGATGTTGGAGGGGCTGGTGGCTGGGGCTGTCCGGCATGCGGATGTTTTGAGGAAGCAGGCGGCGTTGAGAGTTGGGAGGGAGGCGAGAGTGGAGAAGGAGGTTGTGGTGGGGACGGCGGCGATGTTGCCGTTGGGGGGTGGGGAGGTGGAGAGCGGGTGGAAGGTTGGGAAGGGTGGAGAGGTTGTTATGCGGAGTCATAGAGAGTTGGAGCATTTGTTGAGTAAGGGGACGAGGGTTTATTCATTGGAAAAGTTGCAGTTTTAAAAGG
>MKGJ01000517.1:0-16939 GCA_002018255.1 Bretziella fagacearum | reverse complement strand
ATTATTATTATTATTATTATTATTATTATTAGAACGTTATAAGGATGAAAGCCACATACATATTAGGGTATAGATGAGTTGAGTAAATGTAGTGATGATTGATAATGAGATATGGGTGACCAGAATGAGGCAAGGCAGCGATAATGATTTATTTGGGTTGGTGGTGATGCAAGATGCAAGGCGACAAGTAAAAAAAGGAGCTATTTTTGACATTTTTTAGTTGGGGAAGGTTCGAAAAAGTAAACAAAACAAGGCTCAATATGACCATTTAGGGAAATGACAAGCTCCGATGTGGGTTGTCATAATACTTTTGGTCTAATTCTTACAACCTTTTTTTTTTTTTTTTGTGAATCTTGTCGGTCACCCATCTCCAGGTAGGAAGACAAAAGAAATAAAATAAAAATAGTAAAAATATTAAACAAATTAGTAATATAAAAACACACAAAGTAGTGACTGGCGGTGGCGTCTTGGAAGCTTTGAGCAGTGATTGATTCGTCGGACAATATAGTTGTAGTTTGAGTTGTATCAACGAGACGAAATCAACCTCGGAAGTATCATATAGGCTTTACATTAACAAGACACACAACCGTTCGTTGTATGAAGCTCGGAATATTCGAAAAAGAAAAAGAAGAAAAAAAAAAAATAAGCACATTCAAACTTGCAATTGGTCACTAGCTACTTCCAATCTGCAAGACAAATAGAGACCAACAAAAGGGTTAGCAAGGCTCTTTATTCTGTAGGACAGAAAAAAACATGCAATAGCTTATTGAGCTTTGATATGTGTGCCTCGTCACCACTGCCCTGGTTGCACAATTGGTTAGTGCGTTGGACTTTTACGATACCCTATCTGTCCGATAATCGGATATCCAAAGGTTGCGGGTTCGAGTCCCGCCTGGGGCGCGGTCTACTTTTTTCTTTTTCATCATCATCATTCAAGATGAGAAGAAAAAGAATCGGCAAGACATTGTGTTGTGTTGTGTTTTGTTTGTATATTGTCTTATTTAATCAAGACATTTCATTCATTCATCATTATCGATTGTTTCACTTGCGGTCCAGAACTCCCAAAATCAAATAAACATGAGCCCAGTATGTGCTGAGTTTGTCGTTACGCAAAGGCAAAGTGGTACGTACGATACGGTACGGGGTTTTGAAGTTTCATGGGTTCAGTTGTGGTCTGCTTTTTTTTTTTTGTTTCTGCCGCAAAAAAGAAAACAACACTGACGAGCATTAGCGGGCAACGCCGTTGCAACAGGGCCAAGGACGGGCCCGAAATTCTGGCGTGATTTTGTAGACGCTCGTTGGTTGGATTATCAGCCAATTATCCACTTTGTGTATTGCTATGGTCAGATTGGTGGAGAACAAAAGATAGATCAAGATGAGGCTTTTTTTTTTCTTGTTTTTTTTTCCCTTTTTTTCTTATCTTTTTTGATGGCCGACTTGGAATAGCACGGGTTTACTGCAAGCCAAGACTCCCGGAAAAACAAAAAATGAAAAAAAAAAAAAAGATTGGAGAAAACATCTTTGGTATCCGCTTCATGTATGTATCATTACAACATTGGGGGATGATTATACAATACAACGTTGAAGCGGGAGCTTCCTAATGTTACAAGCTATCATGATCTCTAGAGGCTCTTGGGGAAGAGGAGCGCTCAGGTGACTATGATAAGATCATCTTTTAGGCGCCACTTTCGGTTTGAAACCCCTCTATAGAGGCCCTGAACTTTAATAGGAAGATAAGATAACCCTAGTAAAATGTTAGGGGGGGGTTTTTGGTGAGATTTTGCAGTAGTTGGCCTTCCCTCTTGAGTAAATACAACCCTAGCATTTCTACAAAACAAGGAATTATTTATTATTTAATTTTTTTTTTCCTAGCGACTATAGCTTCTATAGAGCTTTGGCAAAGCCCACGAACAAGAAAACAAATCAATATAAAGGAAGCTGACGACGCCCTTCTAAAACCGAGCAAATGCTTTCTCTCTAGCTTATTCTTTCTTCTATATACATACTTAACCTCTCTCACGATCCTCCTCCTCCTTTCCTCCCTTTTTGGTCCACAGCTCCAGTCATTTTTGGGAGTCACGATTCTTGCCGAGTTTTTGGTGGCTAAAAGTTCCCCCCTCACTTTCATCGGACATCAATCATCTCATGAGACATTGATTGTCTTTTAATAAAGCCTCACTCCAACTTATCCGAGACTGTGAATAGGTTCATCCTCAACCCTTTTACATCACAGAGCCCAACTCCATTCTTATCCTTCCTCTCTCCCCCTAACTCTCTCTCTCTCTCTCTCTCTCTCTCTCTCTCTCTCTCTCTCTTTCTCTCTCACACACACACATCTCACACACTTCACTTTCTTTTCACCATGGCTGGAAGAGCTCAAACCATCCGTCTAGGCCTCTCTCGTATGGAGCGTCTCTACGATGCCACCACCCAGCCATGGAAAGCACTTCATGTCGCCGGCACTAACGGTAAAGGCTCCATCTGCGCTTACCTCTCCCAACTGTGCTCCTCCCACGACCTCCACCACGGTCGCTTCACCTCCCCCTTCATCCACCATCCACGAGACTCCATCCTCAT
The DNA here is from genome assembly GCA_002018255.1 of Bretziella fagacearum. Lineage (NCBI taxonomy): Eukaryota > Fungi > Ascomycota > Sordariomycetes > Microascales > Ceratocystidaceae > Bretziella > Bretziella fagacearum. The sequence goes on along the minus strand of MKGJ01000517.1, from coordinate 14,362 downwards.
CGACGGCAAAGCCATCTCCGCCGCCGAATATTCCGAGCATGAAAAATACGTGCGCGCCCTACCCGGCTATGGCCAGGATCCCCCCACCCCCTTTGAACTCATGACCCTCATCGCCTTCCGTGCCTTTTCTGAAAACAATGTCGCCTACGGTGTCGTCGAAACCGGCATGGGTGGCCGCCTCGATTCTACAAACGTCATGCGCAACAAAGCCGTCAACGTCTTCTCCAAGATTGGCATGGACCACAACCAATTCCTTGGCTCCAACATCCTCGTCATTGCTGCCGAAAAGGCCGGCATCATTACTACTCCAGACATCCCCTGTGTCGTCGACGATACCTCTGATTACTCCGTCCTAGACGTCATTGCCCAGCGCGCCCAGGAAATGCACGCCCCCTTCCACATGCTCTCCGACGACCCGGGTCTCATGGCTGTGCTCCGCCGTGAGTGTCCCAAGCTGGGCTTTGCCCCGCACGAAACTACGAACCTGGCCTGTGCGCTGGCGGCTTTCCAAAAGACATTCCCAACCAGTCTGTCTAATCAGGATATTCCCGCGTTGCTGCCAAAGCTCTCGCAGGCGCGCATGCCTGGACGTCTCCAGTTGCTGGATGTCAGCCACCGGGTGCCGGGTCGCTCGCAGGAGATCCTCTTGGATGGTGCACACAACCTTATTGGAGTTCAGGCTCTGAGCGCGCATGTTGGACACAACCTCCGCAAGGGCGAGCCCGTGACCTGGGTAGTTGGACTGTCGAGTCCCCGCGATGAGGAGGCCATTGACTTGATTCGGGCACTGGTGCAGGATGAGGATACCATTGTGTTTACCGAGTATGGATCGCAGTCGACCGAGGAGGAGAAGGAAACGCGGCCAGACCCGCTGAGTGCGGAGAGTCTGCGGGCGAGATGTGTGCAAAGGATCCTGCCGGAGGAAAGACTACACGCGGTGCCGGATGTTACCAAGGCGATCAAGAAGGCAGCGGACTTGGCGCAGGGCGGGCCTTTGGTTGTTACGGGAAGTTTGTATCTGGGGTCGGAGGTTTTGAGATGGTTGAATTGAAGAGAAAAGAGTCGGGAAGATGTAAGTGCCGGGGCGGGGAGGAGGAATGGTCTACAGCTACGGAGTACGGAAGTCATAAGGATGATGGAAAATCACATGCAAAAACGAACATGAATTTACAGGACCAGCCTTGGGGGAGGGGGGATTTTCACCCGTGTGTGAAGATACAAATCGACATGTCCAGCCTCCCCGGGGCACCGATAACATACATTGTCGTCACGTTGATGTTTTCCCGGCATGAAACCTCCAACCAGGGTGGGGATGTGGTTACAAAACAACCTACTTCTGGATCCCAATCATCCATCCTTGACTACATTTTTCATGCGCACGAATCATGGTCACTCATTGCCTTTTGGACCTCTTATCGCTCAGCCTCATTATCTCTTGCTTCGGATATATATGACTTGATTCAATATTACAGTACAGGGCCTCTTTTTATTTATTATTATTTATTATTATTTAGTTCTCAGTTGGATGGGAATTTCAAGGAGGCACCGGAAAACAGCAGAATAGCACAAGTACAGAACACACAGATAGCACACATTCAGTTGTAGCTTGGCTCTTATAGCCCCAGTTTCTCGTTATCATTATTATCATCATTATTATATCTTGCAGAGGAAATTTTTTTTTTTTTTAATTGGGTTGAAAATGGCTACACATCTTGTAGTAGTCTGTTGCCACGGGATCTGGACTGGTGGACCGGCTAACGGGTTTGATGAATCGGAATGGTTGATTGCTCCGTTTCAGGCCGGGGAAACCCCGACCTTTATCAACCATATTAAAGCCGGTCTTGAAATGATTACCCGAGATCCTACCGCTGTTTTAATTTTCTCCGGGTAAGTATTTTTCATTCTTTTATTTTGGTTTTATTTTCTCCAATAAAGTAAGGGAAAAAAAAAAGGAAGAAAAAGAAGAAAAATTAAAAAAAAGGAAAAGAACCGCGGCTTCTAACAACCCTCTATATAGCGGTCCCACCCGCCGCGAGACCTCCCTCTCAGAAGCCCGCAGCTACTACAACCTCGCCCTCGCCAACTCCTTCTTCACCCACCCTATCCCCCCACCGCTATTCCCATCTTCTCTCTCCCCACGCATCCACCTCGAAGAACGCGCCCTAGACTCTTACTACAACATCCTCTTCTCCCTCACCGCCTTCCACGCCACCTACCACACCTGGCCCACCCACCTTACTATAATCTCCCACGCCTTCAAGTGGCCGCGCATCGTCTCGCATCACTGCCGGGCCATTGGCTTCCCGGAGGAGAAGATTACATTTTGCGGGATTGATCCGCCGGGGATGGAGGGGGTGGCGGAGGCGGATGTGGGGGTGGCTTTGGCTTTGGGGCAGTGGGAGAGGGATCCGCATGGGGTGGCGGAGGAGTTGGCGGGGAAGAGGAGGAAGAGGAATCCGTGGGCGGTGGGACAGACGGTGTGGGGAGGGGAAGTACCAGAGGGGAATGGGTTGGTGGTTAGGAAGATGGAGGATGGGAGAGAGGTGTTGGATGATGAAGCAAAGAGACCGTGGTGAGGGGGTTGATGGGTTGAGTTGAATATAATATTGACAAGACTATAAAAACTGAAGCATTGCCCATCTCGAAATATCTAGTCATGGTAAATCAACTCCCCAACTCCCTACTGGACCAGACAGATGTTCCGGACCGAGAGCGGAGAGAGAACTTGGGCATAAAGTTCGGACAGCCGACAATGGCGACGCCACCGGTGATTCTCGGATCCCTCAAAAGTGCCTTCCACGGGGTATGCCCGCCCAAACTCTTCCCCAAAATCAAATGCGGATCCATCCTCTCTCCTTTCTCCGCCTCCTCCACCGGAAACACATATCCCTCCACCATATCCATTAACCCCAAAGTATCTGCCACCATCCCCACAATCGCACTTTGTAAATCCTGCACATGCCTCTCATTACCCCCATTCCACTCCGTATTCGCCCGCTTATCCACTAGCCGCGTCCCGTGGTTCCGCTGGTCAAAGGCCAGACAGAGGACGGCGCGGTCGGTGGCTTCGGACTGGGAGGTCCAGGTGGCGATCATGCGGTTGGCGAAGTCGGACATGACTTCTTTGGAGCGGGTGCGGGCCTGGTGGAGCCATATGAGGGTGTATTTGGTGGTGGTGGGGGAGCGTTCGGTGAGGCTGTAGACGTCGACGAGGCCTGCCGGCCATGGTGATGGTAGTTTTGGAGGCGGCGGGGACGGACGGGGAGGGTTGATTTCATGGTGGGCGATTGGTTAGGGGGTGGGGGGCAATTGGTTAGTAATGATAAGCGTAATTTAAAAGTAAGATACTATTGATTTTGGAATGTTGATAATTAGTTTGTTGAGGAAAAGCTGGCGATGGGAGGCCAAATATACGTCCGAATTTCCTCCAAAACTTAAAAGGCCCTACCCTGCCCCACAATTCCCGTCAGATCAAGCCGGTTCCGAAGTCAAGCATCACTACTCCGCCTTATCAAAGTGCTGGGTTTTCCTTTTTAATTTATTCTTTTTATTCTTTTTTCTTTCCCTTGTGATCCGATTGGTTGTACTATTGGGAAGATATTTATGTACGTGGACTCACAGCAGAGTCAAATGTGACACATACTGTAAACTCCCGGAGAGATCCCCAAGGCAAAATCCTCTGAGATGGTGATGAATGAGTTGGAGGTGGGAAGCTGGAGTCACAAACACATGTTGTTGGATAGAGAGTGTCTAAAGAGTTTTGTAGCAGCGGACACTCGGTTAGGTCACTTGTGATATATTGATAAACCAAAAAAGACCTTTTGGTGATGAATATTTGATATATAAGGATTCTCATCCCCTCTCCCCGAAAACAGCCAGTCCTCTTTTGACGATATGAATTTTGCTTTGGGCTGGATTGCCAAGAGCAACTAGGCAGCTTGCCTGAGTGGTTAAAGGGTATGACTCGAATGGATCCATCCATGTCAGCCATCATATGGCTTCGGCCGCGTAGGTTCGAATCCTGCAGCTGTCGCTCCAACTTTTTTTTTATGACAGCCTAGCTTTTCTTTTCTTTTGCCATGATAAAAAGAACTCAAGATATACAACAGATAGACACATCACAAAGGAAGAAACAAATCATTCGGTAAACGGATAAATTATAGTTGGTATATTCAACTATCACAACCACATTGCCTCACCATGCCCACCACCACCAGCCGCCTAAACACTAACCAGTTAGCATCACATGAACCACCACACTAAGAAAGAAAATACTCATCAGAAAAAAAAAAAGCGGCCACCCATCAGCCTGATCTCAGACTAGACAGGTGACCTAGACCGTCAACATCTGACGATCCAAAAAGAAAAGACTCAACCACCAGCACCTCATAATGATAGCCGTCCAGAACGGAGAAACAGTCTAAAAACACAGGTTTTTTTTTTGACATCCCGGACAAGCACAAGACTTTGACTCTAACTCCAGATAGGTCCCGGGAGCAAAAAAAACAACAACAAAAACCACAGGTCGTCAGACCCAACTCCGCTGGAGCCATCACATGAGATACCAACAGCAGAATCCGAAGGGCCCCCCCCCCCCAACACCCACGTCATCTATATCCCCACAATCGTCAAGCCTCACTCCATGTTGTCGGCACGCCTCTGCAATGGTACACAACACTCCACTCTTACTACTTTCTGTATGTGGTTGCACTGCCAACAAGAACTCGACTTTGATTCTCCCTACAAAAAACGAGAGCTGACGCGGCCAAAGTCATTCGAAAAACCGCCAACATCTCACACCGCTGTTACGGCGAAGGGATGGCCCAGCCACTCGGTGGGGATACCACAACTCGTGAAAAGGCAACAGGTACTGGCGTCATCACCACTGACAGGACTAGCGCCTGGCTGGGTAATGTTAATGCGCCTGGTCGGTTATATACACGTGAAAAGCACTTGGTGCCGTCATGACTGTGCAGTTGTTGAGGGGGAGCAAAATGAGCGGGGCAGACGGTGGAACGGGGCCGGCGGTGTGCTGGGTCAGACGGATACAGAGGATTGCAACGGAGTTGGGTTGCGATTAAGACGTAGCTATCGCCTCTAGCAATGCCTTTTACAGTTGCTCGACCGAGTGTGACTGCGATACATCCTTTCCATCGTTTCCCAAAGCACATCTCGTGACGTTGTAGGCTACGAGCCATCGACACCCGTTGGACCTACTGAGATCCCTCGGTAAGCAACCACGCCGCAACAACAACCCTAGTGACCAGAGTCATTTCCCAGAAGCATGAACCTGCAAGCACCCCTATTGGGGATTTACCGTTAGACTCGGAGATTCATGTTGTTATCCACATAAAGTGTCTGAGATAACCCGTCAGTCCTTCCTCTCACCATCAACCCCGCCAAGTCCCGCAACTCAGCGCTACGGGAGAGGAACCCGGGGCATCAGGAAAAGCATAACAGACTACAGGCTGACTGTATAAGACGCAAAACTGCGACGACCGCCCGATAAGGAATCGGGAAGAGCCGTACAACCAATGCGAAGTTAGGGTTAAGTTCCAAGTGATGTTCCTCCAACGTTGGCCTCGTCCTCGCCGTCCTATTTTGATGCTAGTGAGAGGGCGCCGAGGGCGTCTTCAAAGCTAGGAGGCTTTGAGGGGAGGCCGCAGGAAAAGGGGCTGCCGAAACAGACATTACACCAGAAGGTGCAAAACAACAACTCGGAGAACTGCGGGGAAGGCGTCGTGCAAATAATATATAGTATTGATAAGTAGAGTGGGTGAAGGATCAAGCGGTGGCTGCGGCAGATCTAGAGATGAAGTTGTTGATATATCTACCAGTAGCGGCAATAAATAACAAAGATGATGATGGAGAGTAGGAGCCTCTGTTTTTCAGAGACGATGACGATGTGTTGAAAGCTTGACTTTCAAAGTAAAGCAAGAAGGAAAGGTTTCCCAAATGAAAATGGAGTTGAATAAATAGTAAAGCCTGGGAAGCTCAAACGCGACACGCGACGGACCCACTATTTAGTGACGGGTAGAATAATTACGTGGTCACGTGACACAAAGTTACCTTGGAGATACTGCAATATAACTTAAGCTAGGGTTTGACTACTTGTAACCCGAAGATCTGGTTTTGTAAGTTGCAGAACAATCTAGATCTAATCACGTGGTTCTGATAGTAACAATTTACTCCCAATGACTTCTTTTTCCTGTCATCATCAATTTATAAGACTACTGTCATCATGTCGGAATTTATTGATGAACAGAATGGCAACGAAAGAGAGACTCTAAAAAACAAGATCCTCGAAACGGGCAAAGCAGCCTTTGACCCCGCCAACTCTACCACTATCCGGGCCACGGCCCTAGCCGAATTCGAAACAACCATCCACAAGTAAGAATGGACACTCCTTACCGATAATCCTTGGGCCCATCATCCCCCTTATTAACACCCACATAGTGCCTCCGCCTGGTCCCTTCTCCCTATCCTCAACGCCGCCATCCAACCTGGCGCCGTCCCCACCTACCTCCGTCCACCCCTCCTCCACACCCTTACTCACCTCCCCCTCCGCCCCTCTGGCGTCCGCAGCACCCTCGAATTCATCTTCGCCGTGCACCCAGGCAGCCAGGTGACCGCTGAAGAGTCGGCACAGCCGCAAAAACTGGGGGCAAACATCACAACGGAAGCACTGGCGGCAGCGACGAGACTGTTGTCTTCGGTACCGGCGGGGGATGATGCAACAGAGTGGTTTGTGGGGTTACGGGGGGAGTTGATGGGGTTGTTCGATGGAGGGGCTGGCGGGGAGTTGGCAAAGGTGGCGGGACATGTGATTTCTTTTGGGATTTTGGGGCGCAAGGCTTATGGGGCGCCGGGACGGCCGGGGTGGAGGGTTTTTGTGGGGCCGTTGTTGAAGGCGATTAGGCCGTCGACCGAGAGTGCGATAGAAGAGAAGGAAGAGGAAGAGAAGAAGAAGAAGAAGAAGAAGAAGAAGGAAGAAGAGAATGTTGTGGATCTACGACAGGAAAAGGTGTTGAGTAGTTACGAGGATATCGCTCTGGCTATTCACAGGCTTTCGGTTTTGCTACATTCAAGTCCCTCCCCGGGTCTATGCAAACGAGTAGTTTCACATATCTTGTTGGAACTTTGGGCTATTGCATCAGCACCGGGCGGTGATGACGGCTCCGAGTTTGCAACTAAATGCAGCAAACCGGCGCGGAAGTTATTGGCAACCTTTATCCGTGTTGCTTCATCCAAAGATGTGGTTTCCAAGCTGATTGCAAACTTGCTGTATAACGGCGAAGCCGGCAGCTTGACATGTCCATGGGAATATCGGATTGACAAGTCCATCGAGGCGGTTTCTTGTTCTCGGCGGAATGATTGTCTGGATATGTTGAATATGGATTGGGATTCGGCAGGGAAGAAGGCGAATCATCTGGCGACACTTGTGGTTAACTCGTGTACGGATGATGAGATTTCGGTCATCTTCTTGGAGTTGTTTCGGAAGTGGCTTCACTCCAAGGATACATGTTCAACACCAACGCCGAAGCCCCAGATCACCATCATCAAGCAGGAAGATGACCAGAAAGATCCAGATACACTGTTCAAGGGTCTTTTTGAAGTCATGGTCTTACAAGGGCTCATGGAAAGGGCATCTGAGAAACTCATCAGCAAGTCCAGTCAACTGCTTGACTTGGTAAAACAAGTGCTTGAAGCTGATACAAGTCAACCTCAAGGCGAAGAAGTCATCTCAGTGGCCCTCAGTCTCTTTAACCAAATCGTCACGGCCCCAAACTTCCAAACGTTGTCACTTGCACCTGACACCATGACATCACTACGAGAATCTCTTGATCGACTTTCCACCAATGACGACTCTTCAAGTGCTCAGACAGCCCGGAATCTGTCCATGCTACTGCAATATCGCGACGACCTCGAAGATCCCAAAGAACGAACACCCACTACTGATCAACAAATTGAAGATCGCAAAGCCTACAGTCTCGCCAGGTCATACATCACCGAAGCCGACTCACCACCCCCAGTAAAGTCAGAAGGCTTAAACATCATCTCCAAGCTCCTCGTCGAGAACTCTCCCGTCCTCGATATCCCCGGTATTCTCGTTCTCTTGTCCAAGATCATCTCTGACGCCGAAGACTTCCTTAACCTTGGTGCCGTCAAGATGTTTACCCTTGTTTCTGAAAAACACCCCAAAACTGTCTGCCGGGAACTCTTGGATCACTATCTTGATGCCAAGGAACGGGCAACGACAGACACCAGGTTACGGTTTGGCGAGGCATTACTACAAGTCATGCAACGTCTCGGCCAAATGTTCACGGGAGAAACCGCCACCGAAATCTCAGAGACACTCTTATCCATTGCCAGCCGCCGCGGATACCGAAAACGCACAGAACAACGGCAAGCCCGTCAAGAGAAGAAACGACAGATGAAGAACAAAGAAGCCGAGGAGGCCTGGGGCGGCGAGGTGCTGGACATGTCGGACGACATCCCCGAAGAAGAGCGTCTCAACAATGAAATCCTCGCACAGATTGTCCAGGGCTGGGAAAGCAAACGTGGAAGCGAAGACGTACGGATCCGGGCGTCGGCGTTGTCGTTATTTGCTACGGCGATGGAGACGAATGTGGCGGCGATTGGGGCGACGCTGGTGGAGGCGGCGGTGGATTTGTGCTTGAATGTTTTGGCGTATGAGACGGAGATGGAAAAGGGGATCCTACGGAGGGCGGCGATTGTGGTTGTGGGGGCTTTTGTTACGGCGTTGGATGGGGCGAGGAGGGAGAGGAAGACGTTGGGGTTTGGGTTGTCCGAGGAGAGCCGGGAGGATATCTTGAGGGCGTTGAGGTATATTGAGGTTACGGATAATGATGGGTTGGTGAGGCATCATGCAAAGGATGTTATTGAGAATTTGAAGAATTGGCAGATGATTTCGTTGATTTCCAGAGTCAAGAGTGAGGAGGAGGCCGGCGGCTTCGGAGGGTTGGCGGGTATTGCCGGGAATCCGATCGAGATGGCTTTGAAAGCAAATCAAGGTGGAATGGTGAATGGACGGCCGAGGATTGAGGAGATTGAATAAGTCATGGCATTGTATTTGTACGTTTTATATATATATATAGAAGAGAGGCGGCTATATGGTTGTTTACTAATTTTTTTTTTTTCTTGCATGTTTGTGTTGTGATTGCGGGATTGGGCTATAAGTGGAATCTAACATCACGTGACTGCGTGTTTTGATTTGGCGACAAGAATCACGAGAAAGCGTGTAACAAAACAAAACAAAACGATGTCGACACGATGTTTATTTACTTTTAAAAAAATTCCGAAAAAATCCTAGAAATTCGATGAAAAACAAATTCAAAAAAAGGTACATTTCAATCTTTAAAAGATGCCTTCTCATATAATTGCAGACTCAGACGATGAAGATGTCCAAGTCTTCTTCCCCAATACCCAGGCCAATCACCCCCTAAACACCAATACCAATTCAGAACCCGTGGACCTACTGGCATTTCCGACTGATATGCCAGGGCAGGGGCATATCTTACAGTGGCGAAGTCAACAGACGCAGCAGAAACAAAAGGAAATATACTCTTTTGAGAGGCATTTAGAGCATTCAGAACGGCGAGAATCTACGCGGAAAGATTGGGAAAACAACAGACAACAGCAACAACAACAATATACAAGTCTACAAGTTCCCTCAGCCAATCCCCACCCATCACTTACCACCCACACCTCCTCCACCGACCCCGTATTCTTCCGCACCCTATACGCCAAAGAACAACGGGCCGCGCTGGGTCTCCTGTCGTCGGGATCTACGGGGTCTTTACCCGCTATTTCGACAAGTTTGGGACCGGGAGGTGACGACGGGAGGGACAAGGTGCACGTTGGGAAGAAGAGTATGGACGGGCTGTGGGATGTACTGGGGAGTCTGGAGATGGTGAGGTCGGTGGGGGTGGGCTCGAGGGCACGGGATGTTCCGGCGGTATTGGGGATGGAGAATCAACCGCCGAGGAAGAAGAAGAAGAAGAAGAAGAAGAAGAAGAAGCGGAGACCGATTGATGAGGATTCCGTTTCTATGGTTCCACTCGGTGTCGTTCCGGAACATTCATTGGCAGAATCACTTCCTGATACTGCACCAACAGAAACAGACGCCTTCCCCCGGCCCTCTCAAATCTACCCCGATGAGGAAACCATCCAATCACTCATCCCACCCACAGCTTCTTACAATCCCCGCCCGGGATCTATTTACGTTGCTCCATCTGTCATGAGTGCCGCCGCAGAGCGAGAACAGTATACCGAGATTGACGCGGATTCTTCAGTCATCAGCAGCTTGCATTTCGACGACTCCATCATGTTGGGCAAACGGACGATCCCCCGGCATGTCGTCCCGAGTTCCTACGCTCCGACAATCCCGGCATCCACCCCAGAGGAACTCCGCCGTGGAATCTCTAAAGACACCATCGTTATGCGCACCTCTATCCTCCGCCCGGATGCCCCCGCTGGATACTACGAGAATCCCCCGGTCGAGATCCCCCCAATGCAGGACATGACTCCCCGTATTCCAGTGTCCCGCCCCAAGCTTGCAAAACTCTTGAGAAAACGAAAAAGTGACCACCGGGAAGATGTCCCCCGTCGGCGTAGCTCGTCACCGGATGTTATCCTCGGCGGGACGACGGCTGGCGGGGCACCACTGATGAAGAAGCGGAGGAGTTTGGCAAGAGGGGAGGATGTGGATGAGTTGACGTGGGCACAACAGCCGCAAATGTATGGGCAGGTGATGGAGAGGGAGCCATGGGTGCCGGATACGGCGCCGGTGGCAGTGATGGAGGTTTCGCGGAGTGTGATTATTTTGGAGGATTCTAGTTCTTTGGTAGGGGGTGCGATGGTGCAGGAGTTACCAAGGCAGCTTGACATTGCCGAAACGGAGGAGCCACGGCCGTATATTCCGTCGACGGAGTCGTTTCCAAAGGTGGCATCTGTGGTGGCGGTGGAGGCTGTGGAAGAGCCGGCGAGATCGGGACGGTCAGTACATGAACAGATTGCGGATTCCGAGGATGAGGATGATGGGGATATGGACTTTATACCTGTACGGCCTGTGGTTAACAAGGCCAAGAGTCCACCGGCCCTGGCGAGGGAACCCCCGGAGCCTTCTCCTACTGTGATGTCGATCAAAAAGGCACCTCCCGCCAAGAAACAAAAAGCAAAGGCCAAGTCGTCTGTTCTCCGGCCAGAAATCCCCACCATTATGGAATCCATTGAAGTCCCGCCGATTCGGAGATCGATTGAGCAGCCGGATGTTGAGGAACTGAAGCCTTTAAAGAAAAAGAAGAAGGCGGCGGCACCAGCAAAGAAACCAACAGAAACGGCAAAGCCAAAGAAAGAGATAGTCACAGTTATACTTGATAGTGACTCGGAAGATGAACTGAGTCGGGAACCGACGCTGGTGGATTTCCCGACTGATGAGGCACCGGTGATTACACGGCCCGTTGCTGCTCCGGAACCTACTGTTGAGCCTCAAAGAAAGGAACCTTTACTACAGCCAGAGACCCCAGTGGCAGTGAAAAAGGAAAAGACGAAACAGCCCACAAGGAAGGAACTAGCAGCGGCTAAGAAAGCAGCCTCTGCTGCCGAAAAGAAGGCAAAAGCCGAAATAGCCGTCCAAGAAGCTACAGGAACCGCCACCGAGTCTCCGGCCCCGGAACCTACGCCGGCCCCACTTCCTACCAAGTCGAACCCCCGGCGTTCCGAATCTACACTCTCCGATCCGAAATCTACTGCGGAATCCTTCCGCGACCGGTCTACATCTACTGCATCTGTTTCATCCGAACGGCCACTAGCAGTTGCTACTACTACGGCGTCAACACCGGGGATGTCTACTCCGGTCAAGATGGCTGGTCCTGCCGGGGCACGGGCGAGCCCACCGACGGCGGGGACATCGGGGAGGCCGGTTTATAGGGTGGGGTTGAGTCGGCGGACGCGGATTGCGCCATTGTTGAAGATTATTCGGAAGACGTGAGAGAGCCACCGGAGTTGGCCATACGTTGAGTTGGTTAGGAGGCCATGTGTGGCCAATACTTGGTTCTAATTGGCTGGGTTCGCCGGTTTAGGTACTATTTCCCCCCCCCTGTGGCATGGTAAATTTATAGGGCATTATAGGCTATGTATGCACTATATTTTCAGACTCCGCCTCTATTAGGAGGGGCCGAAAGTCGGAAGGAGCGAGGCGGGAGAATCATTGGCGGAAGGTGCGAACTTGTGTGACTCTTTTGGGCACGATTTTTTTATTTTTTATTTTTTTTCTTCCTTTTTTATTTTTCTTCTGTTTTTATTTTTATCTTGGTTGACTTTTTCTCTTCTTTTTATTTTTTTATATTTTCGATCAAGAGTTCCACTTTTTGCTCAAAGCCGACTTTGGGAAATCGACAACGGAACTGACTGAACGTGGTCCTCTTGCTTGTTTATAAAAGTTCACAATTCTTTGCGTCTTGGCTTCCTTCTTGGTTACAGACGATACCAACTGATTTTATTCCTCTCGCGTCATGGCAGCTTCTGCTTCTACTCACACGCGCTCGCAGCGCTATCTGAGCACTCGTGGCTCTGACTCTGACGTATGTCTTTTGTTGCTCCTCCGTCTCTCCCCGTCTCTCCCCGTCTCTCTCCTTCCGTCCCTCACTAACAATCCCCTTACCTCCAGCTGTCCTTTGAAGAAGTCGTCCTCAAGGGCCTCGCTACCGACGGCGGTCTCTACATCCCCGAAGTCATCCCTACCGCCGCCAACTGGCAATCATGGAAGGACCTTTCCTTCCCCGACCTCGCCTACGAAATCCTCTCGTTGTATATTTCGTCCGCTGAGATTCCCGCCGCGGACCTTGAAGACATCATCAACCGGTCGTATGCTACGTTTAGACATGCGGATACGACGCCCTTGGTGCATTTGAAGGATAACTTGCATCTGTTGGAGTTGTTCCATGGACCTACCTTTGCCTTCAAGGATGTTGCCTTACAGTTCCTGGGTAACTTGTTTGAGTACTTCCTGGTCCGGAGAAACGAGGGCAAGACTGGCGCTGGTATGATGTCCAACCCACTTCAATTTTCTTTTTTTTTTTTTTCACTGTCAATACATGAATCACACACATTGCTAACTTTTTCTTTTTGTTTCTCTCTCTCTCTCTCTCTCTCTTTCTCTCTCCCAGATCGCCATCACCTTACCGTCGTCGGTGCCACCTCGGGCGACACTGGCTCCGCTGCCATCTATGGCCTTCGCGGCAAGAAGGATGTCTCCGTCTTTATCCTCCACCCCAAGGGCCGCGTTTCCCCCATCCAGGAAGCCCAAATGACCACCGTCCTTGACGCCAATGTCCATAACCTTTCCGTCACTGGCACCTTTGACGACTGCCAGGATACCGTCAAAGCTCTCTTTGGCGACGCTGAAACCAACGCCGCCCTCAACCTCGGTGCCGTCAACTCCATCAACTGGGCCCGCATTCTCGCCCAGATCGTCTACTACTTCCACTCCTACTTCTCTCTCGTCAAGTCAGGAGGTGTCGCTCTTGGCGACAAGGTCCGCTTTGTCGTCCCCACTGGAAACTTTGGTGACATCCTCGCTGGCTATTTTGCCTTGCGCATGGGCCTCCCTGTTGACAAGCTCGTCATTGCTACCAACGAGAACGACATCCTCGACCGATTCTGGAAGTCTGGCCGCTACGAAAAGCAGGCTCAGGCTCAGGCTGCTGGTTCCGACGCCAAGACCGATGCCTCAGGTGTCAAGGAGACCCTCTCCCCCGCCATGGACATTCTTGTTTCTTCCAACTACGAACGCCTCATGTACTACATCGCCTACGAGTATGCTGGCGCTGCCGGCCTCGATGAGCAGTGGACGCGCCAACAGGCTGGTCAAGAGGTGGCCTCTTGGCTGTCGGACCTAAAGACCAAGGGCGGTTTCGGCCCTGTGCAGCCTGAAGTCCTTGCGGCAGCCCGTCGGGACTTTGCCACGGAGCGTGTGTCGGACGTGCAGACAACGGAGATGATCAAGGCGATGTACAAGGAGATTGGCTACGTGTTGGATCCGCATACGGCGGTGGGTATTGCGGCGGCGAGACGGAGTCTGGCGGAGGCGGCAGATGTACCACATATTTCGCTGTCGACGGCGCATCCGGCCAAGTTTTCAGAGGCGGTGGAGAATGCGTTGAGGGAAGAGGAGGGCTTTGATTTCAAGACCAAGGTGTTGCCGCAGGAGTTTATTGGGTTGGAGGAGAGAGAGAAGAGGGTCACGGAGGTGGAGAATTCGTGGACTGCGGTACGGGATATTGTTAGGAAGCAAGTCAAGGAGGAGTTGGCGGCTTTGCATGCTTAGAAGGGCGGGGGG
>MKGJ01000515.1:0-15096 GCA_002018255.1 Bretziella fagacearum | reverse complement strand
CCCCCCAACAATGCACCTCAATATGCCTCTACCTGCGATGACACTCAACACTCCCGGAGCCCCTAAGCCGCCTCTGACCCCCAAGGCGATGGCTAGACCTGCACTCAAGCTTAACCTTGGTCTTGCCACATCTCCCGGTGCCGTGCCCCGTGGAACCCCAGTCTCAGCAGTTGCTACTACCAAAATGTTTGCCACGGTGAATTTCATTGACGGCAAGGTATTGAACGACCTGATGGTGGCTGATCCTGACCAGGTGCTACTTTTGGACGTGAGATGTTCTCAAAATTTTGCCATTTCTCATATTCGTGGTGCTCTCAACTTGTGCGTTCCGACTATGCTTCTGAAGCGTGACAAGTTCAAGTTGCAAAAGCTTATTGAAAGTTTCCAGAAACCTAGTGACGTCGGCAAGCTTTCCCGCTGGCAAGCATGTACGACAATCATCGCTTACGGCAGTTGCTCATCTGACAAGAACGAAGTTACTATTGCTCAGAATGTCCTCAACAAATTTGTCAAGGAGGGCTTCAATGGTAGAATATCGGTCCTGGGTGGTGGTTTTGCTGAGTTTGCTGAACACTTTTCTCGCCAGATTGAAGAGGAAGATGAGGTGAATGATGCCGACCCTGCTACCCCGCCAGCCAATGCGCTTCCAGTGTTTGGCGGTGTCAACATCCCCTCTGGACCTGACCCGAATGCTGCCTTTTTTGGCACTATCCGTCAAAACATGGACTTGGTTGGCGGTGTTGGCAAGGCTGAGCTCACTCGACCGGCCAAGATTGCCGGTCGTCGTTTGCCTCGGTGGCTCAACGATGCGTACAGACCCGAGGATGATGGCAAAGAGGTTGCTGAGAAATTCCGCAAGATTGAGGTCGAGGAGAAGGATCGCATGAAGGCGGCGCTCACTGTGAACCGCCCCGGCGTTCCTCCGGCTAAGCACTGCCTGCGTCTCTCTGGTTTCGAGAAAGGTGGAAAGAATCGATACAAGGATGTTCTTCCATTTGACCACGCCAGAGTCAAACTTCAAGGCAAGGTCGAATGTGACTACATCAACGCCAGTTATGTCAAGTCTTCGCGTAGTAACAAGCGCTACATTGCTAGTCAGGGTCCTCTTCCGGCTACGTTTGACGATTTCTGGTCAGTCGTGTGGGATAATGATGTGCGCCTCGTCATCAACCTTACCGCCGAACAGGAACGTGGTCACATCAAGTGCCACCCATACTGGAACGAGAATCGCTACGGTCAGATTACGGTTAAGAAAGTTTCAGAGATTAACATTTCTCTTGATCTCGACCCGAATCAAGACAAGGCTACTCGTACTCGTTCCAACACCACAATGTCCTACGAGGAAAACCCGCCCATGCCGTCTACGGCTGAGGAGGATTCTTCGAATGTCATTGTCCGTTACTTTGCTGTTTCCCACGCTGGAAAGCCTTTTGAGCCTCTTCGTGAGATTGTTCAGCTTCACTACTCTGGATGGCCCGATTTTGGTGCCCCGACAAAACCCTCTCATTTGCTTGCTCTTGTTGAGCTTGCCAACATTATCAACCGCCAGCTTTCGCATCCCGAGACGGCTCACTCAGAACCGCCTGTTGCTTGGCAGGACGAGGTTGTCAAAGAGACGTCTGTACGGCCTGTGCTTGTACATTGTTCGGCTGGCTGTGGTCGTACTGGAACCTTTTGCACAATTGATAGCGTCATCGATATGATGAAGCGTCAGCGCATGGAAGATAAGGATCTAGTGGCGCAGCGTTCGCCTGCTGATACGGCAGCAACGACGGTGGCGGCGCAGATGGGTATCAACGCACCCCATTCTCCCCGCAGTGTGGCGGCTACTAGAAGCATGGCGTCTGTGTTTGGATCACCCACAGCGGCAGATCGGCAGACGAGACAACGGAGTAACTCACGGCGTGGATCTACAACGGCGCCTCCTCCGGCATACTCACCGTTGGATCTACAATACATGAACGATGAGAGTGTGGATCTGGTGAGAGTGACAGTGGACGATTTTAGACGTCAGAGACTAAGCATGGTGCAAACACTTCGGCAGTATTCTTTGTGCTATAATGTTGTCATGGAGTGGATATCGCGACTTAACGACCACATGAGTCCTAGCTCAGTGATAGGATCACGGATTCGGCTCCGGAAGCAGAGCTTGGATGGGATGACCAAGAGCCCCGTGTAAGAAGGAAGCGAGCCGCGGAGGCCAGGAGAGTAGAAGAGAAGTCGTTGGAGATTTGATGATTTGATGAGAATCACGGAATGACATACCTACAATGGTGGGATGGGACATACAAAAAAACAACATGAACATAATAGACTACCCACCACCTTTTTGTTCCTTTTTTTTTTTTATTTTCTTCAAAAATTTCTTTATAGGCTGATGGACCTTTTCTTTTTCATAGATGGGAAGTGGATACATCTTGTGTGCATCTGTGGCGTTCTTGTTTGGATGGGTTCAGAGAATAATGGGAGTTTATTTTTGTCTCATTATTTCTTCTGTTTTTTTTTTTTTTTTGGAGGCGTTTTTTTATGAGATTTTTCTGAATTTGATACAATGGACTTTGATTTATGGTTCGTTTTTATTGAACATGTGATTTTAATGTGATGTAGAGGTTATATAGGTGATGGTTATGTATGACGTCATTAGAGAGAGAAAAAGGGATGAGTTGGTGTTGGTGAGGTGAAGGTGAAAATGGAAGGTGGCGTGCTAGATGGAGATCAAAGACACGGAAGTATGTAGAAAGGGCGGAGTGAGCATAGCATGTGTATGTACCTAGATGTATAGGGGGCGATTGGATAGGGAGAAAGGATTTGCTATGTTTTTGGATATCGTAATGCTAAGCAAATAGAATGCAAGTATTTGCATAATACCTTTATATATGTATTTGAATATAGATATAAACATAAACATAAACATAGGCAAGTTTGTATGTATGTACTTGCCTGAGGTTTGATGTTTGATATGGCTTCCTAATTCAGATAGGTGGGGTGGAAAAAATGGAGACTAGCCAGACAAAGTGAATAAATTTTTTTTTTTTTCATCTTCTGCTGTTGCGGAAGGCGTGAGACGTTGGGGATTGACTTTGAGAAATAAAAGCACATTAGGTAAAAATTTACAAATGATTTGACAAAACAAGTTTTTTTGTTCTCGAGGGTTTACTTTGGAATTATTGTTGCTATTTTCAAGCTAGAGGCTTTTTTTTTCCCCCGAGGTTTTAGGAGGATATTGTGGATAGTTTGGTAAGTTGTTGATGTTGACATGGATTTCAGGGTTACCATGAAAATATAGATTAGGGTTCTCTCAAAGCTTGACTACCCAGATGCTTATGATATATCTAGTAACCAAACCATGATTATTCCTAACCCTCTAGTTTTTTTTCTTAGTCCCGTTGCACAACAAGACCCTTTTTCTTCACAACATACAACCTTTTCTTTTTACCTACTAGACAACTATCCTTCCACTACAGCTACGATGCAGGTGTTCGCGCGTGCTGGACGTCGCAACTTGTTGGTGAGACCTAGGGCGGTGGCCGGGTTGGCGAGACGATGGGGGTCGTCGTCGTCGTCGTCGTCGTCGTCGGTGGCGCCGGTGGGTGCCGGGGCGAGGATGGGGTTCATGGGATTGGGGATGGGGAGGAAGCAGCGAGATGGTCGGTAAGTGTGATTTCTTTTACTTTTTTTTTTCTTTTTCGCCCCGCTTGGTCAAGGCTACCCGGCCGGCTAATTGTCGTCTTAACCTCTTGCTGTTTCGGGATAATGGATCTGGCCTTTCCTTTTCGTACCTGCCGTTCGTAGCATTGGCCAGACCAGACCAGCCCTTGCCTTGCTTGTCCCAATAGCCCATAGCTCAGGGCCACTCCAAAGACAACTCCACTGTGGAGATGATGGCTGTAGTAGTTACCATTACCATTACTGCACCACTTTCCATTTTATGTATGTAGGTACTTGCCTACTGCCTTGAAAAGACTTTATGTTCTTGCCGTTCATAAACACCTTGCTATTCCACCTTGCCCTTTCCGTTTCCGCCTTTTTCTTTGGTTTTATTTCCCCTCCATGCTTAACCTCATTCTCCTTCTTCCTCTTCCTCACCCCTCTTCTTCCATCATCTTACATTGGCTCTCATCGTTGATCGTTGATAGCCGGCGCATTTTCTTTCGCCTAGGAGCTGAGCTATCTCATAAAGCTTCTAGTTTCCTTCTTATCGTTCTTCGCTAATCAAATACACGCACACCAATTACAGTCTTTTACGCTCAACGCCTGAAGCTGCTGCTCGTTTGTGCTCAACTGTCGGTACATCGTCTATTGCCCTTGATCTTTGCGACGCTCCCGGTTCGACTTTCGCCATGACTGATCGTGATGTTCTGCCCAAGGCTTTCAAGCCTTCACACTACAACCTGTCGTTGTTCGACCTCGAGTACAAAAACTGGACTTACAATGGTTCCGTCGCGTAAGTGCAAACTTTTGGTGCCTACAGCCTTGTCTTTTGACCCCTCCCCCTCCATCACGAGATCCCTGTCAATAGTTTCGATGATGTCAGGCAGGGCGGCTGTCTTGAATTTCATCATCATCCATTATTACCTTTTTACTAACACATCTCTCCTTTCTCATACAGCATCGATGTCGCCATCACCGAGGCCACCAAGGAGCTCATCCTGAACGTCCTCGAGGTTAACATCACCTCAGCCAAGGTTGTTGTCAACGGCAAGACCCTTTCTTCCACCGACTACCAATACAATGACCGCGCTCAGCGCGTGACCGTCGCCTTCTCCGAGGATATCCCCGTCTCTACCAAGGCCCAGGTTGTCCTTGAGTTCAACGGTGTCATGAACAACGAGATGGCCGGTTTTTACCGCTCCAAGTACAAGCCCGTGGCTGCTACTGCCCCCTCTGTCCCCCGTGACGATGAATGGCACTACATGCTGAGCACCCAATTCGAGTCTTGTGATGCTCGCCGTGCTTTCCCCTGCTTCGATGAGCCCAACCTAAAGGCCACCTTTGACTTCGCCATTGAGATACCCAATGACCAGGTTGCTCTGAGCAACATGCCCGTTAAGGAGGAGGTCCCTACCAAGGACGGCCTGAAGAAGGTTTCATTCGAGACTTCTCCCATCATGAGCAGCTACCTGCTCGCTTGGGCTGTTGGTGACTTTGAGTACATTGAGGCTTTCACCGACCGCCAGTACAATGGCAAGCAGATTCCTGTTCGTGTTTACACTACCCGTGGCCTCAAGGACCAGGGTGAGTGGGCTCTCCAGCACGCTCCCAAAATTATTGACTTCTTCTCTGATATCTTCGGCATTGAGTACCCCTTGCCCAAGGCTGATCTGATTGCCGTCCATGAGTTTACTCACGGTGCCATGGAAAACTGGGGTCTGGTCACTTACCGCACCACCCAGGTTCTGTATGACCCCAAGGCCTCGTCCGCTCGCTCTCTCAACTCCATTGCCTACGTTGTCGCTCATGAGCTGGCTCACCAGTGGTTCGGTAACTTGGTCACCATGGACTGGTGGGATGAGCTCTGGCTCAACGAGGGTTTTGCTACCTGGGTCGGCTGGCACGCCGTCGACCACCTGCACCCCGAGTGGGAGGTGTGGGCCCAGTTCGTTAACGAGGGCATGGAGTCGGCTTTCCGCCTGGATTCTATCCGTGCCAGTCACCCCATCCACGTTCCCGTCGCTGACGCTCTGGATGTCAACCAGATTTTTGATCACATCAGCTACCTGAAGGGTTGCTCAGCCATCCGTATGCTGGCCAACCACCTCGGTGTTGAAACTTTTTTGAAGGGTGTTGCCAACTACCTCCAGAAGAACGCCTATGGCAACGCCAAGACTCAGGCTCTGTGGGATTCCCTGAGCGAAGCTTCGGGTCAGGACGTTACCGCTCTGATGACCCCCTGGATTGGCAAGATCGGCCACCCCGTTTTGACTGTTGAGGAATCCGGCAACGGTGACCTTGGGTTGAAGCAGTCGCGTTTCTTATTAACCGGCGATGTCAAGCCTGAAGAGGATGAGACCACTTGGTGGGTGCCTTTGAGCATTGAGGGTGTTTCCGGCACCAAGGGTGTCACCCCTCTTGCTTTGACCTCCAAAGAGGATACCATCTCGGGCATTGACACCGACTTCTACAAGATTAACTCTGGTGCCAACGGCTTTTACCGTGTTGCTTACCCTCTAGACCGTCTGGTCAAGCTTGGTAGCCAGCTCGACCGTCTGAGCGTCGAGGAGAAGATTACCATTATGGGCTCTGCCAGTGACCTGTCATACGCGGGCAACCTTCCTGTGTCAGCTGTCCTAGAGTTTGCCAAGAACTTCAAGAAAGAGGCCAACACTCTGGTCTGGTCGCAGGTTCTGGACTCAGTCACTCGCATCCGCAACGTCTTCAATGAGGACCCTACCACTAAGGCTGGTTTGAAGAAGTACATCTTGGAGCTTGTTGACGATGCCGTCACCAAGATTGGTTACGAGTTTGTTGAGGGTGAGGAGTACCTTGTTACCGAGCTGCGCAAGCGTCTTTTGTCTTCTGCTGCCAGCAATGGCCACCCCGCCACTGTAGCCGAGCACCTGAAACGCTTCGACCAGTGGGCTGCCAACAAGGAGTCTGGTGCCATCCACCCCAACCTCCGTGCCTCTGTCTGGAGAACTGCTCTGCAGAACAAGCCCGACACTGCTTACGACATTATCAAGGAGGAGTGGTTCACTACCAAGTCATTTGATGGCAAGGCCATTGCTCTCGGCATTCTGGGTACTATCCCCGACGCAGAGCGTATCAAGAATACCATTATTCCTTTCCTGTTCGCTCTGTCACCTCCCGCTGCTGCCAAGGACTCGGCGCCTTCGGCTGACATGCATTCTCTGGGCAGCTCCCTAGCTTCCAACCTGCTAGGTCGTGATGCTCAGTGGAAGTTCATGCAAGAGAACTGGGACCAGTGTATGGCCAAGTTGGGCAACCCCGTTGTTGTCGACCGTTTCATCAAGGTCTCGCTGTCACAGTTCTCGGATGTCAAGTACATTGATGAGATCACCACCTTCTTTGCCGACAAGGATACTTCCAGCTTCGACCGTACTCTGGAGACGGCCAAGGACAATATCCGCGCACGTGCTACCTACAAGAACCGTGAGGCGGCGTCGGTCCAGAAGTGGCTCACTAATAATGGTTACATTACTGAGGCGTAACTCTTTTGAGGTCGTCTTGAAGTAAATCCAATGTCTTGTTGATGTGTAGTATTAGCAAATAAAAGTAATCAAACAAAATATCATGATTCCCCAGATTACTTTGTCACATGGAAACTTGATAGTATCAGTGAAGTGTAAATGAAGTAATGAAAAGAAACCAACCAACGCCATTTCTATATGTATGTAAATGTGAGAAGATGTATATATGTACAACAAAGTAACCACGGTGTATGTGGAGAGGGTATCAAGTACAAACATAAGCGCCCCCCGAACTCGCAGAAACCAACCATAAAAACCAAAAGAAATTCATCTCAACCGATTCAAATGCCGACTCGACCCTCGACCCCTCCTTTCCGAAGACCCGGATTCTGAGTCTGAATCATACTGCTTCCGCGGCCACTCATCGCATATGTCAATACCTGACCGCGGATACGCCCACTCCAAAAACAAAAAGATCAAATAATCAATAATGACACAAATGCAAAATAACTTGCCAGCCCACAATCCACATCCGTAATACCTCTTTAACCGATCAATCAACGCAAACCCCTGCACCCGCGACCTCCTCGGTACCGGAATCCCCGACGTCGTCGCCGACGCACCACCGTCATCACCGTAGAATTCATACTCGGAAATAGCACCAGAAATGCCGTGGTAGACGCGTTCTGTCCGTTTGGCAACATTCACCCATGAGTACATGTTGCAGACTTCCCCGTGGAAGGTCTCGGGGTGGACTTCACCAGCGCGAAGATTTGCAATGGCGCGGCCGGTGGCGGCGACGAGGTCATCTTCTTCGGGTTTGGCGAAGACGGTCATGTGGGAGGGGAGGACTTCGGGAATGCCGCCGACTTGGGTGGCGACGACGTAGAGGCCGCAGGAGGCAGCTTCGACGATGACGGTGCCAAAGGCTTCGGTGAGGGAAGGGTGTAGGTAAATATGGCCGCGGACCATGACATCGCGGACTTCCTCGTGACGGACTTTGCCGAGCATGAGGACGCGATCCTGGAGGACGTTTTGTTCAATCATTTGTTGTAGGTCGATGGCTTTGGGGCCGTCGCCGGCGATGATGAAGCGGGTGTTGGGGTGGTTTTCGAGGATGCGGGGGATGGCGGCGGTGAGGAGGTCAGTGCCTTTGTTGTAGTAGAGGCGGGAGATTACGACAATGGTTATGGGGTCAAGGGGACCGGGGGCTGGACGGGGGGGTTCGCGGGGGCGGAAGTTTTCGGCGACGACGGCGTTGGGGATGACTGAGACCATGAGAGGGTCGAGGGAGGCGCGGAGGACGGTATTTTCTTTGCTATATGGAAGGTATTCGGTATTAGTGGAGAGTATCGGGTGAGAGAGGAAGGGGAGATAAGACGAGACGTACCAGGTGTGACTAACGCAGATTACGTGATCGACATCACTGAGGGTGAATTTAAGA
This sequence comes from Bretziella fagacearum, assembly GCA_002018255.1. Classification (NCBI taxonomy): domain Eukaryota; kingdom Fungi; phylum Ascomycota; class Sordariomycetes; order Microascales; family Ceratocystidaceae; genus Bretziella; species Bretziella fagacearum. Next base: position 6,504 of record MKGJ01000515.1, on the reverse strand, counting down.
AGTTTATTGGCGAGAATGGAGGATGCGTCGGCAAAGCCAAAGAGCGAGTGATCGGTGAAGACGGTGCGCAGGCCCATTGTGCGCGCATGCAGGATGGCCTCATGGCAGAGGTTACTTAAACTAGCATGTCCATGGACAATCTCAATCTGTTCTCTGATGATGATATTCCGGAATAGCGGAAAGAATGAAAACATGGTTGGAACAGTCGCTTGCCGGAAGATTACGGCAAACGGACAATAATAGACTTTGATACCGTTTGTCATGAAGCGAACGCCCTTGCGGTCTTCATAAGCGTGGGTAATGATGATGACTTTGTGGCCACGATCAACAAGCTTGGTTGCCAATTGGTAAATGTGCGATTCGACGCCTCCGGGTTGTGGGTAGAAAAAGTCGCTAACCATGGCGATGTTGTAAGTGCGGCGGGGCATGATGGCAATGGAGGCCCGGAACCGTAGGCCGGAGGGTTGGACGGGAGATTGTTGTTGAGGTTTGGTTGGAGCGAGGGACCTCCCGGGCGGATTACTAGCATAAAGTAATGCGCATTGCCAAATTGAAGGCGGACAATGATGAGAGGGGAGCGCAACTTAGTAGTTAGTTTGACGTTCACATGTCAAGAAAGCGAACCTCTTTGGCTATTCCAAGCTCATACACGTCGTTGATAGAGAGATCAGCTGGCAATGAGCTGTGGCAGGTGATCGCAAGTGACACCTATTTAGGAAACCCATTACTCAAGCTAGGTGGAGTTGCGTCATACAGTGTTTATCGTGTGATTGGCACTGTACCTATCGCACCAATAATAACTCGCCGATAAGTCTCTAAAGCCAAGCTTTGCCCAGAGTTACTTCTTAGTAGAGGCCACCTTGACTGATCCAGTAATAAATTCAACCGTCGCTTTTATTCGAAAAGAAACAGAATAGGTTACCAATCCAAAACCGATTCATCATCTAAATCTGTTTTCATTTCTTTCATCAATTTTTTCCATTCTCGATTTTTCTCCGAGCCGGTTCTCTCATCCATCTACTCATTAACCATCACTACATCATTACTACTTTGTCCATCATCGACTTGTTGTAGTTGATGAGCCGCAGGAACAGTTAACAACAAACCTTGTACGCTCATCCAATCCGCCGGCTCATAACAGACAACACCAAGGCCAAAACTCACAACCAAATCCACACAAACACACCACCATCTGCCCATCATGAAACCCGCCTCGGTGCTGGGGCTCCTCAGCCTCATGCTCGTGGGTACCGCAGACGTGCTGGCCGCTTCTGCCGCCATCGGCGTCGATCTCGGCACTGAATTCATCAAGGCCTCTCTCGTCAAGCCCGGTATCCCCCTCGAGATTGTCCTCACCAAGGATTCCCGCCGCAAGGAAGCCGCCTCTATTGCCTTTAAGCCCGCCCAAGGTGGCCCGCAGGCTGCCGCTTTCCCGGAGCGTTTGTACGGATCAGATGCTGTTGCGCTGGCAGCCCGCTTCCCGAGTGAAGTGTACCCGAATTTGAAGACTCTACTGGGTCAGCCGTTGGATGGCGAGGTTGCGCAGGAATACATCAAGCGGCATCCGGCGTTGAAGGCAGAGGCTGATGCTGAGCGCGGGACAGTTGCTTTTGGCAGCAAGTCCTTTGTTGAGGGTGAAAATGTTTGGACCATTGAGGAGCTTCTGGCTATGCAGCTCCAATCTATCCGCAAGAATTCACAGCTTCTTGCCGGGTCTGATAGCCCCATTTCTGCGGCTGTCCTTACAGTGCCGGCTTACTTTACTGTAGAGGAAAAGAGAGCTGTGCGCCTTGCCGCAGAGCTTGCCGGGCTTGAGATCCTCGACATGATCACTGATGGTCTGGCCGTTGGTCTCAACTACGCCATGTCACGACAGTTCCCTTCTGTCTCTAACGGCGAGAAACCCGAGTACCATCTTGTTTTTGACATGGGTGCCGGGTCCACCAAGTCGACTGTCCTCCGCTTCCAAAGCCGCTCCGTAAAGGACGTTGGAAAATACAACAAGACGGTGCAGGAAGTGCAGGTCATGGGCTATGGTTGGGACCGTACTTTGGGTGGTGATGCGCTCAACGCACTCATCATTGATGACATGGCCGCCAAGTTCGCAGAGAGCCCCAAAGCCCAAGCTATATCGGCGACATCCGAAATGGTCCTAGGTCACGGTCGTGCCGTCGCGCGGTTGACCAAAGAAGCTCAGCGCCTTCGGCACATCCTAAGTGCCAATGCTAATACTCAGGGTAGTTTTGAGGGGCTTTACGAGGATGTCGACTTCAAGTACAAGATCACACGCGCCGAGTTTGAGGAGTTGGCGGCAGCCCATGCCGAGCGGGTTGGCATTTCAATCAAGGATGCGCTGGCCAAGGCGAACCTCGATGTTTCAGATCTGACGTCAGTCATTCTGCATGGCGGTGTGTCTCGGACGCCATTTGTGCAGCGGGAGCTAGAAAAGGTCATCGGGTCGGCTGAGAAGATTCGCAATGCTGTCAACTCGGATGAATCAGCCGTCATGGGTGCTGTATTCCGTGGTGCCGAGATCAGCCCCAGCTTCCGTGTCAAGGAGATTCGTCTTTCTGAGACGGCGGCTTACCCTATTGGTGTCAAGTACACTGATTCCAAGGGTAAGGCCTCCCAACAGCGGATTTGGTCATCAGCTTCGATTCTCGGTGCTGCGTCCAAGGAGATTGTGGTGGATGTCAAGGATAATGTTGAGGCGACCTTCTTCCAGACTGTTAATGGTCAAGAGCTGGAAATTTCCACCATCAAAACCTCCAATCTGACGGAGTCCATAGCTAAGGCTAAGGATTCCTTCTCGTGCGCTGATGCTGACTTGCAGTTCAAGATTGCGGCATCTCTGGCTCGCGAAGACGGTGATGTTATTGTTAACAGAGCCTTTGTCGGCTGTGAGGTTGAGGCCAGCGAGGGTCTCATTGATGGCGTGAAGAATCTGTTTGGCTTTGGCAAAAAGGACCAAAAGCCTCTTAAGGATGCTGACGATGGCGAAGCGTCTTCTTCAACCTCGGCCTCTTCAACTTCCACCGATGCTGCCGAGGCATCTGCCTCTGCTTCAGCAAAGGCCATGGAGTTTGTCAGTGTCCCCATTGGTTTTACTATTAGTGAGAAGGGCATTCAGTCCCCGTCCAAGGCCGCTCTATTGGCATCTCGCAAGCGCCTTGCCGCCTTTGAGGCGTCTGATGTTGCCCGCCGTGAACTTGAGGAGGCGCTGAATCAGCTTGAGGCTTTCACGTACAAAGCCCGTAAGCTGCCGGAGACTGCGGCCTGGGGAAAGTACGCTACTGCCGAGGAGCGCAGTGCGACGCTTGAGAAGGCTTCAGAGTATGGTGACTGGGTTTACGGCGATGGCATGGACGCTACCAAGGAGCAGTTCCAGGCGAAGCTGAAGGATCTCAAGGTTATTGTTGACCGGGTGACAATGCGCATCGAGGAGCATGAGAAGCGTCCCGAGATTATCAAGAGTCTACAGGAAAAACTCAAGCAATCAAGCGAGTACATTGCTGGTCTACGTGCTGAGATTCAAAAATATGATGAATGGCATGCCTCGGCTTCGGCTTCAGGGTCGGCTGCGGCCCCAAAAGAGAGTAGTGACTTTGACAGTTTGGAAGATGAGGATACGGACAAGAAGCCTTCAATGGATGACGTGCTTTATGAGCGGGGACCCGTGCCGCCAATGTACACGGTTGCCGATTTTACGACCCTCGAGCGCATCATTGACGACGCCAACGAATGGCTCGACGAGACTCTCCCAAAGATCAAGGGCCTCAAGGAAACAGAAGATGCCAAGGTTTCCGTCAAGGAGATTTCGCGGTGGGTGGAGAAGTTGGAAAAGGAAGGAGTTGAGTTGGCGATGAAGGGGGTGAGGAATTTTGAAAAGAGGCAAAAGGCGGAAAAGGCGGAAAAGGCAAAGGTGAAGAAGACGGAGAAGGAGAGGAAGAAAAAGGAGAAGGCGGGGAAGACGGTGGATGATTTGAGTGAGGAAGAGGTGGCGGAAGAGATTGAGGAGATTTTGAAGAAGGCGCAAGAGGCTGGAAGGAATGGGAAGCATGATGAGTTGTAGATGGGCTAGTATCTATATTTGTGTAATGGTATACTTGTGTCTTTTTGTAGTGAAATCAATCAACAATTCTTACTAATATCTATCAAGTATTTGTGATGTGTCAGGATTGAAATTGTTTCGTGTAAGTGGTCAAGTCATTGAATTAGGGTTAAGAATGTCTTGTCTTGATTTATTGGTGGCATATATCAAAATGTGGTTATGGCTTTCATTGAAAACACATTTTATGCTTTAATTATCTTGAACTATATAAAAACATAAAATAAAAACAAAGAAACACAAATAAAAGAAAAAAGCCCATCAACAAAAAACAGAAATCCACAGTACCTTCGGCAGACTACTATTAAACATCGACGTCTCGGGGGTATATAAAACCAAGGACCGAACATGTGGAAGGAACAATAAAAGGAAAGGAAAGGAAAAGAAAAGAAAAAAAAACAAAGTTCATCACTAAGAGTAGGAAACCAGTGCCAACAATCCTCGACGCTTGGAAACAAAACAAAAAGGGAGACGGACAGGAAGAAACCTGCATAAACATGCATGACAGTTGTCCGAGGGGCCAAAAAAAGGTACGGACCAAACAATTATACCAAAAGGCAAATAATGTTGATAGTAAAACAAGGAACACACAATACAGACCAGACACAACCGGCATCGTTGGCGGGCGAGGGGGAGGATTATATAATAATGCAATTTATAACGTCAGGCGTCAGGCGTCAGGCATAAATATTGAAACTTTCTGATGCCAGTGTACGGACGGTGCGTAGTCATGTGCCTATGTATATACAGCATCTAAAATCGAACCATCCTGCAGACTTCCCAAAAGATTGCGTCTTTTATTTTTCTGCGGTGAGCGGTCCGACCGAGGAAGGCAAGTTGGAATCTGTGTTTGAACAGTGGACAGTCGGTGTGTTGTTGGGTTGTCACTGTAGCTAGCTTAGCGAGTTGCTGGCTAATTTGAGGGGTTCGGCTGCCCGGATCCGCGACGAGACATGGTTTTTCCGGGTTATCGAGTATCCGTTATTGGTCTTTCAGTTCCGAGGGGGAGAGAAATGCGGAGGATAAAGAGTTAGGGGGGAAATGAGATGTGAATGGTTTCTTTTTTTCTGTTTCTTTTTACATGGAACCTAAGCGTGGTCGGCAAAGTTAGTATCGCTTCAAAAAAAAAAAAGAAAAAAAAAAAGAAAAAAAAAACCACAAGATCCAAAATTCAAGCAAAAAATTAAGCGGGAGTGAAATAGCGTGAGACTAGTACTCGGCATCACTAGCTTCCGGCGAAGGTGGCATGTCTCCCGCACTCGGAGCCGAAACACGTCCAGTCCCAGGACTCTTGTAGTGACCATCAACAACCACATTCATAGAATGACTGCTATTCACATGCTTGGCAGCTGCAACTGGTTGGCCTTGCCATTCAACAATAACTTTTGGGGGATAAAAATAGAAAAGACTACCGGGAGTAAAACATACCATCACGTTGGTTCTGGGCGGCCTTGGCGGCAGCAGTCGCAGTGGTAGGCGAGCCAGAGGCAGACGAGGCCGCAGAGCTGCTAGCGGAGACGTCGTCCCCACGGATGCGGGCCTCGAGGTTTTGGATTTCTCGGAGACGGGCTTCGAGGGCTTCAAGTTCCTCGGTTTGGAGAGAAACGACGCGCCTTCTATAATAGTCGGAAGAAAAGGAGGAATAGTTAGTTCCACTATAACCCTGGTAGACAAGATATTTTAAAGTGTGGCGCGTGACTACACGGAAGCGTGTGTCTGTGATGTAAATATTTAAAGAACAGAGGGATTAGGAACTTACCTCTTGTCAACTTGGTTATCGAGGTCAACGGCGCTGTTGTCGATGCGGAAAAGATTCTCGAGTTCGGCGGAGAAAGACTGAGCAATAGTGCTAGAGCGGGGAAAAAAAAAAAAGAGGGTTAGCGGAGTGTTTATTGGCGAACAGGCCGGCGCATTCGGTAGCAGGCGCCGAAAAAGAAAATATGAGGGAGGAAAGACGTACGACTGAGGGCGGCGGCCACTAGGAGTCCAGTTGCGGTTAAGCTCCTCGTCGGTAAAGTTGGTGAAGTTGCTCATGTTGTCGGTTGATTCGTTGGAAAAATCCTAAGAACAAAAGGGGAGGAAATTAAAGGCAAGGAAGACGAAAAAGAGTGAGGACACACACACACACACACACACACACACACACACACACACAAGGTTATCTATCAGAAGAGGGGGGGAAATAGAAATAACTCAGTGAGGGCTGGCCCGGGACGAACAAGTCAAGGAGGAGAAAGAAAGAAGAGAAAGAAGGACTTTGAAAGTTGCGGTCGCTTGGGCGGTTATTATTATTTGTTTAACGGGCGGAAAGGAGGTCAAATAATAGTAATAATAATAGGAACAAAGTCAAAGAAAAGTGAGAGAAGTCTGTGAGTTAATGTGCTGTGAGGGGGGGG
>MKGJ01000514.1:0-16951 GCA_002018255.1 Bretziella fagacearum | reverse complement strand
CCCCGCCTCCCTATGAAGTCACGACCCTTTTATGTCAAGGGATAGCGCTTCCATGCAACCCTTTCCTTGTTTTCCTGACCAGACTCCACAACATCCGGCTGTGAAACCACCAACATCCTCCATAGACTTATGTAGTCATGTTCCTATTGTTATAAGTGGTCTATGGCCACCATTGGATAGGATAGCCCAAGGTAGTCCCTCCGTGGCTAAAGCGGTTGTGAAACGTTGAAATCCAAGAAGAAAAAGATAGCACGATAAACATTACAAAACATGGCTATTATGAATTACGAGGGGGCGCTCATTCTGCAGATGGTCATGCATAAGTTACGAGGCGTTGGCTTTGGTTGGTCTTGATGCAAAGGCTATGATTTGGGTTATAAAGCATTTTTTTTCCTTTTTCTTTTCAAAGCCTCCAACAACGACTCCATCAGTTTCCCGCTTGCTTTCAACCCGAACAGATAACCCAGAACTCTTATCAATATCCTTCGGTGTCTTCAGTTTCTGCTGCGACCAATGGCGAAGAGTTCTTCTCGTATAGCCCAGTCAAGGGCTCATGGCTTGGGAACTGATGGACCGAAAGCCAAGGGAACACGTGCACAATGTCCAGAAGACAGTCCTAGCACCAAAGCTATTGACAAAATTGAAGAGGTGGACGCTAACATTCGGAACTTTGCACCAGTTGCCCGCATCATGAAGAATGCTCTGCCCGAGAACGCCAAGATTGCAAAAGAGGCAAAAGAGTGTATGCAAGAATGCGTAAGCGAATTCATTTCGTTCATTACCAGCGAAGGTTCGTAATAATCATCTATTCCGCCACTAAGAAACTGATTAAACTGACAATCCATGATACTTAGCTTCCGAGAAGTGCCACCAGGAGAAGCGTAAGACCGTCAATGGCGAAGACATCCTGTTTGCAATGACCTCTCTTGGATTTGAGAACTACGCCGAGGCTCTCAAGATTTACCTTTCCAAATACCGTGATGTAAGTCACAAGACTCGAGATGGACATCAAGACATGAAATACTAACATGTTTTCTTTTATAGCAGCAAAACCAGAACCCCCGGGATAACGGCCGGCCATCTAGTCAAGACTTCTCCGCTGCCGCCACCGACTTCACTGCGCCTACCGGTGGTCCTTCTGGTGTCCCTGGCTTCCCTGCTGCCGCTGCCGGGGCTGCTGAAGGCACAACGAGTTCCGATTTCATCTACCCGGCTTCCGGCAATGGTACGAACGCTGAACCTGAGTTCTAAATCGATCATGCTCGGGTTGACTTGCATGTTTTGACGCTGTTGCATCTAGATGTAATCTTGCAAAGGATGTCATGATTATTTATATGCTGTGCTGGTTTTTATTTTTCATTTTTCTTTCTTTCTTGGTAATGGGAGGGTTTACCGGAGTTTTGTGGGTAATGATTTAAGTAGGCCGTTAGGGACTAGAACTTGATCTATTCGATGTTTTCTTTTTTCTTGTCAAAATGAGGGATATCTCTTATCTGTTCTTTTACATGTAGATTTGCAAAACTATGTTGTTCCGGGATGCTATTCTGCGACATGTTTGCGGAACTTCTTTATATTGACGTCTAATTTAACCCTTAGGGGGCGGGGGGGTTCATATCCGTAGTTCCAGTATTGAGATTCGGAAAGCTCCACTCCCTCGTGGACGGCAGCCTCTGACAGCTGCCAACACCTGTACATCAACCGATAATAAAAATTCGCCAATTCCTGGAACAAGGCTGAAAGTCCCTCTTTTTGGTGGAATTTTAACCAGCAATCCTTCCTGATCCACACGTTGCTAACCCTATTTTCTTGTTTAGAACTCCATCGACATTTTTGCAAACTTTTTTTTCTTCATTATAATTTTTTTTCTATGCCCTTCTTCTTTTTCAATCTTTGATTCTGATATTTTTCAACAGTTCGATATTGCGCCAAGGCTTTCTTTGTTCACTTCTAATTCACTTTTGGCATTCTTTGACTGTTCCAATATTTCGTCATTTGATCTCCTAGGCAGGCCAATAGTTGAAGTGACAAGACATCTCCCTTCGGAGTCCACATGTTCATCAACTTAGCTTTCGCTGCTTCTCCTGGTTTCCCTTTTGCTGCATTTGTATTTCTCTCTCTCTCTGGGACATTTGAAACCTAGCGCTGGCCAATCGATCTAATTGGAAGACTGGGCTTTCCGACGATAGGAAACTTCGCCTCTTTACTCCTCTAGACACAGTTGTCTTTTCTCAACTATACTATTCAATTGATACATATATCTTGATGGTTCTGAGGGTTGCGATCAAACCCCTCCATCGATCTTCTCCCCGACTTGCCATTACAAGATCGTCCTACCACCATCTGACGACCCTGGCCTCCCATACTTTCTACTCTTTATCCCCCGGTACATACTTGATACTCTAATTGAAATGCTCTCGACCACCCCTCGGGCAAAGACCCCCAGCCACAAGCCAACACCCCCACGGTCCATCCTCCGCCAATTACACCCTACGCTCCCCGCCCTCAAGCGTTCACTGTCAGACTGCGAGTCCACACTACCCGCAGAATCCGTCTCGAGTCCCACGAAGCGCCGCAAAGTCGAGTTTAGCGACGCCCCTAACGAGGTACACAGTATCGGCAAGCGGACACTCCTGGAATTCAAGAATGAGGTCAAGCGCTCTCTTGAGCAGCATGCCCACGGTGATAGTGAGGGATATCTGGCTTTGAAGGAGTACTTTGCCAACGACCGGGTGTATGCTGACAGTGATAATGATAATGCTCTGAAGCCTCATGAGCTTCGCGGGTATGTTATTGCGCTTGCCAGCTTCACGCCCATTTTGAAGCAGAATGCATATGAAAGTTTGGTTACGGCGATTCTACGGTGCACGTGGGTCGGCCGCGATGATAGTTTTATCTATGCGTACGTAGACTTTTTGGCTGCGCTGATTACGGTCAAGAGCTCATATATGGTAGAGGTTCTTGACATGATTGTTTCCAAGTTTGTTGACGTGCGGCGCTCCTGCTGGACGGTGCCTGGGTTTCCCGAAATTGACACCGCCGTCATGCAGAAGCGCCTTCACCTGGCCCTGCAGCGTCTGCTCAAGATGTTCCCTGGTGCACAGGGTGCTCTCCGGTCTATTGTTAAAAGCCGGTTTCCGTCAGTTGACGAGTCGCGCCGGGTGTACTCTGCCTACCTACAAAACATTCTGCGCTTCAAGCAGTACGCTCCTGTGCTTGGGTCCTATGTGCTTGATCTCATTGTGAAGCAGATGGTCGATATCGATGTCGAGATGCAAGCTGATCTCGACGATCTCGATGGCCATATGGCGTTGGCGCTACAAGGCGTCTTCATTCGGACTCGTGAAGATGAAGTTGAAGAAGAAGAAGAAGAAGAAGAAGAAGAAGATGATGATGATGATGATAATAGCGATAATGAATCGGTCGCCAGCGACGACTCGGACGTGAACGAAAACATTGCTAAAGCTCGTGCCGTTCGTGATCAAGTCGAGAAGCTTGATACCGCTATGGATACCATGTTTGTGTTCTACAATGAAATTCTCACCATGTCTGATGCGAAGACCGCCGAGACGGTCACCAATGACTATATGAAGACTCTCTTGAGCGAATTCAGCAATATTATCCTGCAGACCCGCAAATCCCGCCATACCCAGTTCCTCCTTTTCTACTTTGTGCAACAATCCGAAAACACCATGACTCAATTTATCGACACCTGCGAGGCCATTGCCTTCCGCTCCAACTCCTCTGCTGCTCTGAAGGATTACGCCGTCTGCTACCTCGCTAGTTTCGTCGCGCGTGCCGCCCGCCTGCCCGATGGTATGGTCCGCGGCGCCTTCCATCGTCTACTCGCGCAGATGGAGCGCCTCCGCCTAGCATACCAGCCCACCTGCCGGTCGCCAGACCTGCGGAGATACTACTCGTACTATGCAGTGTGTCAAGCCGTACTGTATGTGTGGTGTTTCCGGTGGCAGAGTTTGTTGGATGTGATACCGGATGAGGTGGACCCTGAGGATCCGGCGTCGTATGTGGGGCAGCCCTTAAACTGGGGGCATTTCCTGCGATCGACTATTCAGAACAATATGTTTTGTCCGCTGAATCCCCTCAAAGTGTGTGCGCCAGGAATCGTGGAGGAGTTTGCAAAGTTGGCGCATAAGCTCAACCTGGTATATGTATTTCCGCTACTGGAGACGAACAAGCGCATTTATCTCGGCCAGTACATGCAGCGGACGTATTCTACCGGTGGTGGAGCTTTGCGTGATACCAAAGCGGAGGAGATTATGGATGAGAGCACGCTGCAGTTGGAGCAGTACTTTCCCTTTGATCCTTACCAGTTGCCGATGAGCAAGCATTGGATTGAGAATGAGTATCTACCGTGGCGGACGATTCCGGGTGTCAACGATGATGATAGCGATGGCAGCAGTTTAGAGGAGGATGAGGATGATGACGAGGAAATTGAATTGTTGATAGACGAGGAGACGGCTAGTGATGAGGATGGCCTTTGAGCTTTGATTTCCAGTTGTTGTTTACTGGTCTCACTCTATCCATTTCTTACAGCCTCTTATCATTGTTATCCACATCTACAAAAAGTACCAGCGTTTTGATTTTATTGTCTTTTTATTGTCTTTTCCCTTTCTGCATTGCGTCTGGGTGGCGTTCTTGTTCTCTGTTTTCATCTTACTGGTGTTTTGGTTCCGGTTATCTTGATGGGTTTGGATGAGTTAAGGTTCTCTGGCGTTTTATATCGTCTTCATATCTGGACGATTATCTGTTGTGTTTATGGCACGAGAACTCGGTATATTTATTTAGTTTTCTTTTTTTTTATTATACGAAGCTTATCAACTCTACACGTGTTACTAAACCTCGTGGGTTTTTATCACCAATGTGTCTAGTAAATATGAAATCACATTCATTGTCATGACATGTGTGATAGTGTTGTGATTTGCCAACCTCGCTTCCCATTACTACAATGGGCTCGATCATGCAAACGTACTGGTTCTGGGTTATCCCTGAGGGAATTTAGGTACTTATTTGTAGGTCCTATATATAGTAAGGCCGTAATTATATCACATCTGAGCTATTATACATGACTAGACTATATACTATGAAGCTCGAATCAGATGCAGTAACTTTGTACTTGGACGCATGACGTTTGATAATGATGGATGGTGGCTCCAGCCGCCCAACAATCTCGTCACACATTGTTACTGTCGTAATTGTATGCTTCACAATGGGTATAGTTAGTAGTTGACTACACTGATACTAGATGGTGACACATATCTTGGAGTGTACTTGGTTATCCATACCCAAAGAAACAGTATACACTTCACACAAGGCCTGGCGACAAGACTGCAACCAGACCAATTTGCGGGGTGTCTTTTCAGACTGTAACCCTAACTACCCTTAACCTAGCTCTTCCCAATACCACTCCAAGTATCTTATTTCTTCTCAAATCAAAGTGACCTTTGTCAGACCAGCCTACCATGAAACCACTCAAGGGAAATGGCCGTTGATCCGTCCCGGCAATCTACGAATTTAGCAAAGGTCAGATAACAGCGCATCAAAGCAAGCGTTCGGGATAAGACTGGTCATGTCAGCAGTGTATTGGTTGGATCAGGATGGAGTTCGATTTGAAGGCCGAGAATATGACTGATGTAACACCACCATCTCGGTTCGCCAACAATGATATGCGGAAAATTCGTGCTGTAACAGACCTTCGGAAATCAGCCCTAATTGGTAACTTACGCCGATAGCGGCCAGTCTAGACACAACATGAGTCTCATCTGCTGGGTATGAGTTCATATTTGTAAGATGGGGAAGCTATCTCTTGTATCCAAAGGTAGTATCCATGACACATCTCATAGCTTAACTACCAACTTTATTGCTTTATCCAGGGTTATTGCTATTTCTTGTTAATTTGATCGGAAGACTCCTTAGTAGACCTAGAAAATGTCCATGTCAACTTAACCTTGGCTCGACCCACTATTATATCATCATGTCGGTCGTTCTGACTAATATTGAGCCAATCATAAATAGCATCAGTTGATTTAAATTGACCTCAATGAATCACGTCTACCTCAGGATTCCTTAAACTGCTCGCCCATTGTTGCTAAATGCCATATAGAGAAACTGCAGCAGGCCTAGGCACATGTGCAAGATTCTCGACTACCAAAACACGATTCAAGGAGTTTATAAGCTAGGATTGGCTCGCCTGAGGGCTGTCAGGAAAGGGTTCTTTCGGACGCACGCTTTTAGCGCAGAGATTTTACGACAAGGTATCGTCTCTGGGGTAGAAGACCGATGTGCAAATCAACAGCACCATCAGTATTACTCCGTTTCTAATATTTAAATATAGTTGATGAGGTGTCGTGGACTAATTTATTAAAATGGAAGGTACAAAACGTGATAGTCATGTGGAGTTCCTTCCATTGTTGTTTGCAAGGTTGTACAGGTCAGCCCAAATTAAGAAATTAATATAAGTTGGTTGTGTTTTAACGCACTGGGGTTGTCTCTTCTGAAACTTCAATCAATGAACTTGTGGTAATTGCCTAGCTTTATTCGTCTGACTAGATATTTCGTGTTACGCTCCTTCAAGACCTCAGTTTAAGAAAAGAAAAATTAAGAAAAGAATTTTAGAATGTAAGAATCATTAACACAACGATGTACATTGTTACGAGATATATCAAGACTGCGGTTCAAGTATGTGATATTTTTTGAGAAGGTTATGCAGCAAAGTCCACATAATGATTCGTTATCCAATGTAAAATAAGTATAGTTGGAAGGGTGGCCGCCGCTAAATGAAAACAGAATGTGCCATATAACTTGGCCACTGAGGAGGTCCCCTTATGCACCATACAAGTGTGCTGCACCCATCCTTTAGGCATGTATCCCAATAGTCAGTCACTGTTGGACTTAATTATGATTTTACGTTTATGGAAGCTCTCGTTTTCACAAAAAGAAAGTTCTCCATTTGACTTGCAGGTTTAGAGCCAACTAACTTTGAAAAAAAGCCTTTCAGACGAACGGAACGTGTATTATATCTTTAACATAAAGGAAGATCTTGCTGTTGGTCAATGCAAGTTTCAAGCCACTTATCCGTAGTACTCGCACACACACTTCTCGGTACCGAACAAATGATCTTAATCCCGACGTGGTGCAAAAAAGGACGGACAATGTGAACAGCTTTCTAGGTATTGAACAAAAAAAAAATTTGCAGCTCTGTTCGTCTATTGACATCTTTTCTGGGCAAAATATATTTCTCGCTTAACTTAACAGGTCTTGTTTCCCGAGCCACTATCATACATGTCAGGTAAAATGAGATGGCATTTGCCAGATATTGCAGGAATTACTACTAGAATCATTTAATTTGTACTACTATTTGCTTTGGGTGACTTGAGGTGAATACCGACATTTTCCTGCCCCAGGATACCTGTGAACAAGATTCACAGCCATCAATCTCGAAAGTTGCTAGTCCTTGCTTTCCGATGCAATAAAAAAACATTATAATGTGATTGGCAACACTGAAGCTGAATATTTTGCCCTGTCCATCTACATCAACCAACTATCCCTTCACACTGCAGGCAGGAGACGATGGACATTGTTGCAATACAATAGAGTGACAAGGAAAATTCAAAACAGCAACGCACGAGTTTTCAGATATGTCCTTCACGCTCATACGGTAATTTACGATGACTATACTGAGATGCTAAAGCAGGTACCGTCAGACAAAAATTCAGATAGAATGGCTTTGACTCGTTGTAAAAGTACATGGTGATGTATATTCCGTGCTTTTGATCCAATGTCTCCATTATGACATGGCTTCATGAGGTAGTGAGACAAGGCGGAAGACGCCGGGTATCTCACTTGACATGGACTTCGTGATTGTGTTTAGATCGGAATAGACAGGGCTGATTGGGCTGCAAAGTGGCCTAATAGAAAACGAAAAAATTATGCGTCAGTTGGCAGGTTGGCATGAATGATATTGGAGACGTGTTGATAACAATACACTTGCACCAAATGCCTAAATCATTGAAATATAAAACAAGGTTCAAGTGGAAATTCAACCTACGGCACGAACTTCCCCCATTTCATCATAATTTACAAGGACGATAGTTCCATGTCTCTATTGAGGCTCAGGTTAGGTGTCCTTATAATTGAGAAGCATTACCTTTAAGATCTGACGATCACGAAATCCATTGTTTTCTGTAATTGTTGTTATTTTGAAGAAAACTCTCTTCTATAAAATACTTTAAAATCCATTCATATACACTTTAGGAGAAGGTATCACCAGAATATTCAAATACTCACTAATCGCTAACCGCTGACGCCCCTAGAGATAACAATAATGAGAGAAAACGACTGCAAAATGCCAGTACATATGCCAAATTTCACATGGACATTCGCCTATATGTACCTTTTGTCACAATAATAAAAAAAACTAGCCTAATACAAAGCCTTACCCACTGATTTTAGGAGAGTGCCACTGAAGGATAGAATGATCTGTCATCATGCTCCTTGAAAACCTTGTTTGTTGCCTTGTTTTTTCTCACTGTATATTGGCCAAGGAAACCCTCTTGGCAGGTAAATGGTGGGTTTACCTAACAAGTCTAGGTTCCAATGAGCATATACTCGCCTTGGGCTTAGTTTATGAGAGTTCCCCTTGGATGTAGGTAAATAAGCGGACTGTTCTCCCCCCCACATGTTTCCATTGTGGCATACTCGATACTTTGAGTGGATTGTTTTAAATACAAAGTTCTTAGCCAAATTCCTAGGATATGAAGGACGAACAAACTATACTTCAAGGTTGTATCTTGGCGATGTTTCTATCTACTGAGTCACCAGGCTATCCTGGCTATCTTAATACCCTATCTGCTTGGAAGAGAGAGGAGGGGGGGTGTCAAGTATACGTCCATCAAATTATACTCACTATACCCCCCCCCCCCTCCCTATCCCTACTGACCACTTTGGTTAACTCTCTGAGACCACACAACTTGGACCCGCGAGAGCGGTTCGGCCGTGCTTGCAGCACGTTCCTCGTTTCACTCATGTTACCCACCCACCATTACAATTGAACTGCATTTTTCAAATATTGACACTGCGGCCAACCCCGCGCAAACTCATGCATTTTTTCGAGAACAGTGATTGCCACCCCAGCAATAAGATGCTCTCGACCCTCAAATTGGTAGATGAGATGGCGGCCTCTGTAGTTGTAAGTACTTGGGTCTCGCTGTTGCCACCTGTGTTTGCTTTGTTTCGAATTCCATGTGTCCCCTTTTTTATCTTTCTCGCCGTTTGACTGCTCAGATCGATACAAGCTCTTTGTTTCCAAATACTCATCTACTGATGTACTTGTGGAAATCTTATACTTTTGATATGCTCGTTGTTCAAAAGCTACATATTCGTTACCTTCCTTGTCATCACCATATATGCCTGTTCCCACTTCCCGTTCTTGTCTCTATCTAGCCACGAGTCCTTTCTTTACTTTTACAATTCTACTGGTTGTACCAAGAACAGAATCCCTCTCTGCTACTTCTTCTTGGTAAGCATTTTGAGCATCTGCGTGCTTGGAAGCCAACCTTCAGATTCTATTGGAAGATTGTCAGGGTATTCCCAGTTCCTCTATACCTTCCATATAGTGAGACCTGTCTGTCTGGGGGGGGGGGTATCGATATAACAGCATATTCGTGGATATACACAGTCTTTCAAGTCTTAGCAGCGTCATAAGATACCAAGAGATGACGCTTAGTGTCATACAATTATGATAAAGACGTCACTCTGCTTCTTCATCGGACAGACAGTATATTCTATATTGCTATCTTTGGATTCTCTGTTCTTTTTGATTGGATAATCTTGCATTCTCCTTTTCCTACCAGAATAAACAATGACATCATATCTTCACGGTCAAAGAATCACTACCTCGAGATAAATACATCAACCAGAATCAAAACACGGTCGTTTCTTTCCATCTTCGAAACCATCTTTATTTTGAATCAACCTCTCATCACATATTACCCGAGTCGGAAAACAACACAAAGCCTTTCGTACAGTATTACACATTCCCCCCAACAGTCTTCACGGTATTTCCCCAAGTTGAACTGTGTGGTCAACTTTCCATTCTTAGCATTCTTAGCAACAAGACATTATACCAATTTCTGTGTATTATTGTCAGAGGGAAGGTAGTACAAAGTCGTATACTCGATGTTCCGGTTTGGAAGTCGCTACCCTGGCATCACCAAATACAGAAGCTACTACTACGGAAACTTGAGAATTTGAAAACGGCGATTACCTCTGTTGCTGCTGATATCATTACAACTACAATACCTTGGTATAGACGTCTCATACGCTGCAGTTCCTTGGGAAAGGTGTTACTCGTCCTGTTGAAAGGAAAACACCCACGTAGCTTGGTCGAGACTTGTCTTGACGATACAGTTTCCATGTTCTCACATTTGTTTTGTCAACTCTCACATTCTTCTTGCTCCTCTTTTTCTCTTCCGGGCTTGAAACTTTGATCCGGTGGCCGTTGGTAAATAGGTTTAGTCCCCTAGGTCATTCATCTTGACTTGGACTTTTAACCTTGTTCGTCATATCATACCTAGCCTGACGAAACTCGAGCTACATTAAACTATCCGGCCACAAAATAACGATTCCTTCTCATTCCTTCTTCGAGTCTAGCTCATCTGTCACTATGGAACCTCCCGATGAGCGACCCCCGCCCAATGATCCCAACCTGGACCAGCGACTCAAGCGGCGCCAACAAGTTCACCGGGCACAAATAAACCACAGACTACGAAAGAATGAGCAACGTCGAGAACTCGAAGAACAACTACAACGTTTGAACCACGAAATGTCCTCGGAACACCAAGCCATCCACCACGCTACACAAACAAACGATGAACTATGGCGTATTCTCACTGAGCAAGTCTACGAAGCCGGCTACGCATCTGTTAACCTCGGTCGTTTTGGCCCAGTGGAAAGAGACTATCTCACATATCGTGTCAATACTCTTCGAGCAACTGGACAACATCCTCCGGAAACCCATTTTCCATTTGGGGATAGTCCCTGGAATATTACAGGTTCCGTGAATCCCTACATAACAGCCGCCGATGGACACGTCTATCCAGCACAGCCTCAAGCCTACGCAGCTGGCGTTCCAATAGACACAATACAGTACCATCACTCCACTGTGGTACCCACCTATCCTGGGAGTTCTCTGAAATGTTTTCATGTTCGGGTTCTACAGCGCTCAATATGTCCACTTCAGGAGCTAGCACCAGAGGAGATCATGTCTGTTCATAGATTTATTGAATCGTAAGTCTTATGACCGTCCTTCTTCCATGTCACCAATATAGGGATTAGTCCGAAGGCGTTGATCTTTCAGCAACGAGAAATGGCCCGTACTTGGTAGCATTCCATTCTATGAGCCAATAAACATGTCTTTAATAAATCATGGGGGGCTTATCATTGCTGGAACTAGCATGTAACTATCTAGCGGTAAGCCCTGGAATGTACGAACCAATATTCAACTGACTGCTCCTCTTCAAGGATGGGAATCACAATTGGTTGCTTGTTCCATCGACCAACAACCGCCCTGCAGATGCCCAGTAGTCATGTGTTGGCACCCACTCACCCTCCTTGGACCTGTCTACACACCCACACATATACCCGCATAGAAGATCATATACACCCACACCACAGGTCCCCCCCTGACATCTTCGGACTCTCGCGCTAATAAATCTGCCATTCTTGGCTCTGATTATAGTCTCCAGCAGCAAGGACCTGATTGGTATCCCAGTCATACCGTGCGTGCCTCTTCTGTTAGATCATCAATTGCAGGATCCTCTCGCTCGCTTCCTCATTCGACAACTTCAGTTGCTGCACCAACTTCATCAGCCTATGCCAGCTACGACTCAACCGCTAGCCAGATGACGCGGAGTTTGTGTTCCCAGCATGAGCATGACCACCACCAGCTTGTGATGACTCGTGATCCATTGGTGATGACTCCTGTGATGGTTTTCTTTGCTCTAGTGAGCGAAATACATGTGTCATTATTATTTCGGGCGGATTTTATTGAGCAGTTGCGGTTGGAGTTTATGCAGATTATGCACCAGTCAGATATTGGGCCTTTTGTGACAAGGACTGAATTTGACGCTATAACGGCGCGTGTAGTCTCCATGTATGAGCCTTGAAAAAACCCAGGTTTTCAATACGGTAGAGTATATCCAGTATTATCTGTTAATGGGCTTGTTTATAATGGGCTCTCTATATTTAGTAAAAAACATGTCCAGTGTTTCCTTAATGTGACTTGATTATAAAGGCTTATAGTACCAATACATGCCGAAGAATTTCTATTATCTTCTAGTCAAGATAACGCAACAGGTTTACTATCCCATGGTGGGGAACTGCTTCATGTTAAAATAACCATGTACCCAGTACATGGCATTGATGTGATATCTACCCGCGAATGTAATGTACTTTTATTCAGCGTATTGCCTTTACTACAGGTATATAAATACCGGTACAGAAAAGGCCGTCCACACCTCACTTTCCGGTAGTTCCGTGACCTAGTCCCCTAGCTTGGACTGGGATGTCTCAAATTCTGGTATCTTACTTCAAGGACTGCCATCACATTTCATCCGTCCTTCATCTTATATTCCCCCAAAACGTCTCGTATCTCTATTTGATCACATTGTTTTCTCTCAATGACGTTGGAACTTGTCTGACAAATTTCAAATGTTTATTGTTTATCTCTCTCTCTTTCTCTCTAAACCTGTTGATAATAATCCTAGGGGGGTTACATCTTTTTGGTTGGCATCTTCGTGATGTGCCAAACGCGCAAGTGCGTCATCACATATGTCGTTCTCTTTGTGCTACTGCGGTTGATCCCATATCTTTGACTTCAACATAATAAGATGTCCCCCAGTTTTGGCCATTCGCTTGTTCTTGTATAATTATGATTAGCCATAACTATAACTTCGCCAACTCGGAGGGCTGGGCCTGCTTCTCTCAGTACCTAGAAAGCCTATAAGTCAATCAAAATTATCAAACGTAGGGCTTACATTAAATAGCCGTACCCCAAGCCAAGAGCAAAGTTCCTCAAGAAAAACCACTCTATGCCACTATTAGTTTATCAATAAGAGGTTCTCCAGTGGTTACAGTGGTCCTTTAATATGATACTTATCTGTGTGACAATATATAACCCTAGTACCATAATACCCTAACAGTGCAACTTCCATATGCAAAGACTCCACTCAAGACAAAATTTGGCCGTTAAAACGCGGGGGGTTGTGATTTAACCAGCAAATTTTAGTGGATCTCCCAATGACTTCATCATCAACTAGATTGATAATTCAATATCATAACGTCACGATCAATTTACGGAACAGAAATCAACAGATATGGCAAAGAAAGACAAGAAAGACGGTGAGTCTAAGAAGGCGAAGCTTGTAAGTCTTTTTCGAGATATCTCACAGGCATACATCACCTGACCGGAAGCATCTACCTTGCCATCATCTGAATGCCCATGATGCCCTACGGGTTTCACTTCAGTTGATCAAATCTAACGCCAGATCTCACTAACAAGCATAAATAGGCTGAGAAGAAGGCTAAGCAGGCCAACAAGGCCGAAAAGAAGGCCAAGTCCAAGGCCGCCAAGGACGACAGTGACGCTGAAGACATCGATCTTGACGATGTCCTGAACGAATATAAACGGCAGCAGGAGCAATTCCTCAAAGTCACCGAAACCGTCTGCGAGGCTCCCCCCAAGGCTCGTTCCGCTGCCACCTTGATGGCGTCTCCGTGTGACCGCAACAACCTGCTCTTGTTTGGTGGGGAATACTTTAATGGTGCTACAGCACACTTCTTCAACGATCTTCACATCTACAACATCAGCCGTGATGAGTGGCGGTGCATCACATCTCCTAATGCGCCGTTGCCTCGTTCGGGGCATGCTTGGACACGTGCTGGAAACCCAAATCACATTTACCTCTTTGGCGGTGAATTCTCGTCGCCGAAGCAGGGGACTTTCCACCACTATAGTGATTTCTGGCGTCTAGAGCCTGCAACTCGGGAGTGGACCAAGATGGAACCCAAGGGAAAGACGCCTCCCGCTCGCTCGGGTCACCGTATGACGTACTGGAAACAATACATTATTCTTTTTGGTGGTTTCCAGGATACTTCATCACAGACTAAGTACCTAGCTGATCTGTGGATCTTTGACACGCAAAACTACATATGGTTCAGCCCCAACCTTCCTACTGCACAGCTGAAGCCTGACGCCCGTTCTTCCTTTACCATGCTTCCCCACGAAGCCGGTGCCGTAGTCTTTGGCGGTTATTCCCGTGTCAAAACCTCCGTTGTCGCCAATAAACAAGCCAAGGGCGGTGCACAGGGCTCCCGTAACACTCTAAAGCCCATGATTCACCAGGACTGCTTCTTCCTCCGGCTTACTATGCCCCCAGAGGGTTCCCCTGCCAGCACCCCGCCATCTGTCCGTTGGGAACGCCGCAAGAAGCCCGCTAATACGCCGACACCGTCGCGTGCCGGTGCGACCATGACGTTCCATCAGGGTCGTGGCATCATGTTTGGTGGTGTCCACGATGTCGAGTTGACTGAGGAGGGTATGGACAGTGAGTTCTTTAACCAAATGTTCGCGTGGACTATTGAGCGGAACCGGGTCTTCCCGTTGACATTGAGGAAGACTAGTGTTGGTGGGAAGAAGACAGTGGCAAATGCACCTGTTGAACGGGTAAACCGGAGAGCGCGTGGACAGGCAGCCGAAGAGGAGATGTTGAGGAATTTGGCGGCGTTGGAGAAGGGTGTTTCTATGGAGGATGCGCATACGATGGAATTGGAGAAGAAAGAAGAGGAGCCGGAGGAGAGTGATAAGCCAGTGCGGGAGATGCCGGTGCTGCATGAGTTTCCTCATCCTCGGTTTAACGCACAGCTGGCGGTTCAGGACGATGTTCTCTTCATCTACGGCGGTACCTTTGAAAAAGGCGATCGTGAGTTTACGCTAGACGATCTATATGCTATCGATTTAGGCAAGATGAATGGCTGCAAAGAAATCTTCAGGCGCGAGAACGAGGACTGGGTCCAGTCGGACGACGAGGAGGACGACGAGGATGATGAAGAAGATGACGAAGAGGAAGATGACAACGAAGAAGAAGAAGATGCCGAACAACCTTCCACTCCCCTATTCACCGCCTCCAAGCGCGGCAAGAAGCCCAAGAGTGAAGATGAAGCTACCGCTGAAGCCGCCCCCGAAGAAGAGGAAGAAGAAACTGAAGAAGTCGTCAACGACGGCCTTCCACACCCGCGTCCCTTTGAAACCCGCCGTGACTTCTTTGTCCGTACGACAAACGAGTGGCAGGAGATTCTCATTGCGAAACTGCAGGCCCAGGGTGGCGAAGGTGCAGCGGCGCTTACGGTCAAGGAGCTCAAGGCGAGTGCGTTCGAAATGTCGGAGGCTAAGTGGTGGGATTGTAGAGAGGAGGTTGCGAGGTTGGAGGAGGAGCAGGAGGCGGCTGGTATCACGGAAGTGGTTTCTTTGGCGGATCGAGGAGATGCGGGAACGCATCGCAGACGGTAGACGGTAGATGAAAAGGATAGCACAAGGTTTGGTTACGGATCATGAGAGCTATTGATGGATGGGCTTGGATTTAGGCGTACTGGATCTCAAAATGGATGGATTGATTTATTGGGACAAACTCCCTTCTAAAAGTATTTGACAACTTGATGCTAATCATGATGACGATGTTCATGAGCAGCTAGCATGTGATACTCAGAAATCTCCACTTATACGCAGCTATTTGAAAACATCTCTGACGAACCCTTTTAGTAACCCTTAATCAAGCCTCTAAATGTGGGGAGCTCCCATCCCTGCACAGCCGCCCAATTGAAGAAGGAAAAAAAACCAGCCCTCCGAAAAGCACATATCCCGCCCCTTGTGAACTATGAAATCGACTTCCGCCTCCGACGTCTCCCGTTTCCGACTCCGTCAATTCCCTTGCGTCACCCTCCGATCCTTTTGTTTCCCGCCAAAGCCCTCCATTCGCCCCAACACACACACACACACACACATACAATGGCCGCTAGATTATCCGCCCGTTCGGCCACTGTTGCCGTCAAGCCCGCATTTACCAGATCTTTCCAGACGTCTGCAGCGCGTATGGAGGCTGTGGCGTTGCCGGCACGTAAGCCTGTGGGCGCTTTCCGTGGCGGGTAAGTTTGATTTGGGTGTTTGTGCCGTGCCTGCACTCCAATGGCTCCCTCCAAAGACGCTAGATGAGGGGCAACATTGTTTGTATTCTTGCGATAATCACATGCTAACTTGTTTCTTCGTAGGCTATTTGGCTTCTTGCTTGGTACTACGCTGGCGGGTGCTTCAGTGTACGGGTACCTGGTTCAGGAGTATGCTTCTTCGAACGCGGTGCTTTCTGCTGATATCTACGTATGTTTCTCTCAAAAGGGGGGGGGGCACATTGAAGGTGGCAAAAAGCTCTCGATTATAGTTATCCCTTGAGATGCTAAAGCTAATCTTCCAACGGATTCTGACTAATCATATGCTAACTTAGTATTCCCTATATAGGCGCTACAACAGACCATCTCGCGGGTTGACACCTACCTGAAGTCTCTGGATGGCAAGGTTGCTGCCCTGGAGAAGAAGAGAAACTAAGAGGCTTATCGACTGAAGGGGTTCATACAATGACCAAAGGTTGACATGCGGCTCTGATATGCAGGGTTGGGTGGCCATGTTTTTGTTATTTGTGCCGTGAGACACGGGAATTACCCTGCAACCCAACTTGATATAATACCGGTCCATCAGGCGTTATGAATACTTTAGTGGACTAGAGGTGGCATTCATTACTGGTTATAATAGTCTCAATGACTGTAGAGTCAACCCAGGGGTAATGTTGTATATATTGTACATATTTGATGTTTATGTGTTTCCCCTCCCTCC
>MKGJ01000513.1:0-17083 GCA_002018255.1 Bretziella fagacearum | reverse complement strand
CCCCCCCCCCCCTCCTCCCATCACCATATCACCATCACACTACGCCTTGATACTTCCATTCTATGGAGCAAGAGCAGCCACGCTCGAGATCTGGGCATTCGCCCATGATATCTCCTCTGTCTTCTCTGCGAATCGAGGGCGCAAACATGCAACGATCATTCAGTCAGGATATCCGAGAAGAACGAGAGGAGCTCCGAGAAGCTGCTGAGCAGACTCTCAATGTTATTGTCGACGTCAACTTTGACAGTACTATTCGTTGGATTAGTCCTTCATGGTCCGAGGTCATTGGTACCGACGAATCAGACTTGGTTGGCAAGCCCTTCTCCAGTCTCATCATTAGCGACAACCAAAATGTCTTTCTAGATGCTATTGAGTCCATGAAGAAGGACGACTCTCGAAGTTACCGTGTCCGGTTTGCTATGAACCTTGGTCAAAAGTCACGTTTACTTCGGCCACCTCCTACTACACCCACTATCCAGACTACTTTTGCTTCAGAAGATGGTGATGATGATGGGGAAACTGAAAAGGTCGAGGGAAACCCCGAAGATGAGGAAGGCGCTGAAGAAGTGCCGGAAACGCCCTTTATTGAATTGGAAGCTCAGGGCATCATTGTTTACGATTCCGCCTCTAGTGAAGAAAGTCATGTAAGCCTTTTCTCTTTTTTTTCTTTTTCTATTTATAACAAAAAAAAACAACAACTCGGTATCATCGGTCCACACACTAACAATATACAATAGACCATGTGGATGATTCGTCCCTGGAAGGCTCCCCGAGAAATCAAGATTGATATTCCAGCCGTTATTGTCCAATCGCTTGGTTCTGGTGCCGAAGTCTTGGCAACATATCTGACACAGCTGGCGGAGTCAGGCTCTCCCGATCCCGATCAGCATCCGCCCCCTCCACCACCCCTCCTTTGCCGAATCTGTGAGCGGAGCATTCCCGCTTGGTGGTTTGAGAAGCACACGGACCTCTGTCTCCAGGAACACAGAGCCGAAATGGAGGTTCAGATGGCGCAAGAAGCCCTGACCGATCACAGACATGCCATTGTTCGAGTGCTTGATGCGCTAGAGGCCCGTAAGAGCAGGCCGATGACCGTTGAGCAGATTACCCCCCCCATGGCCGAGTACAAGGGACTTCCCATTGGGCCACCACCGCCCTCTACACACTCTTCACCAGGTGCGCCAGGGGGTCCTAGCACACCTTCGCGGGAACGGTCGGCCTTTGGGCATGCCCGGGGAAGGTCTTTTGCGATTCGTAGACCACAGGCTCGCATTGTTGAGCTTCTCGTTGACCTTTGTGACACTGCCCTGGAGATCAGCACTCCCGCTGTCAAGGAGCCTCCCAATACTAACCAAGATCCTTTTGACTTCCGTACCCAGTCGCCCCAGTCTGAATCCCGGATATCACAAGTTCTTCAGTGGCAGTCTCCCAGCACCAACACCCTCGAGCAAGAGCAAGGCCTTGCACTTCTTTGCGCCGACACCGAAAGAGCCGCCAAAGAAAAGGTTGACTCGGTTTTGCGCCACCGCAAGATTATCGAATATGCGGAACGTATCCGGATTGAGTTTGCGGTTCTTGTTCAGGAGTGCATTGACGATGCCATCCAAAAGGCTGTTCGTATTGCCACGGGCTGTGATTCAAATTCTGACGGTGGCACTAGTGCCGTGAGTGTAGCAGCTGATGCTTGTTGCTCTGTTCATGACGAATACTTTGCCAATGAAACCTATAACCCTCCGTCTGCACTAGTGGCAGCTCTTCAAAAGGCCTCGGAGGATCGTGAGACTGGAGCCAGACCAACGTCTTTTGTGGAATCGGTTCTTTCCTTTGATAGTCCCAGAGAATGTCCGACTCCCGTCTCCAATATTGGCGGAATGCTCCCCGCCGGTTCCATTCTTCGTGAATCAAGGCGAGGCTCACGACGTGAGAGTATGATTTTCGGCAGTGAAGCTGGTGACAGTGATTATAGTATCCGGTCATCATCAGTTGCCTCTCGCAACCCGTTGCGGACTGACTCTCCCATATCAGAGTTTGGCGATCTCAGAAGAGCAGCCAACGCTAAACACCACCAGCGACGGAGCTTGGTTTTGCCTGGGAATACCTCACCACATCGTCAAGAGTCACCATCTCGGATACCTCCATCACAACAGCCGGCTTCGCCTCTCCGCATTAAGCCGCGGTCCTTCCCATACAACCATGATGGCAACGTCAACTCTCCCGAGGCTTCGCCCATGTTGTCTAGTAGCGATTTCAGTTCACCAGCGCCTCTTGGTATTCATAACAGCCACCATAGAAGACAATCGTCAGCTGCCATGTCTGAGTTTGTCATGAAGCCGCCCCCGTCTCCTCGCCTAGGCGCCCACAACCCTCCTCCACCTCAGGCCCGGCCGTCACAGCCATCAATCCGGGACTTTGAGATCATCAAGCCTATCAGTAAGGGTGCTTTTGGTAGTGTTTATCTGTCAAAGAAGAAGACTACTGGAGAGTACTTTGCCATCAAGGTACTCAAAAAGGCTGACATGGTTGCCAAGAATCAGGTTGGTAATGTTAAGGCTGAGCGTGCCATCATGATGTGGCAAGGCCAGAGTGAATTTGTGGCAAAGTTGTACTGGACCTTTTCCAGCAAGGACTACTTGTACTTGGTTATGGAGTATCTCAATGGCGGTGACTGTGCCTCTCTGATCAAGATCTTGGGTGGTTTGCCAGAAGACTGGGGTAAGAAGTATCTGGCCGAGGTCATTCTCGGTGTCGACCACTTACACAGTCGTGGAATTATTCACCGTGATTTGAAGCCCGACAATCTTCTCATTGACCAAAAGGGCCATCTCAAACTAACCGATTTTGGTCTGTCTCGCATGGGTCTTGTTGGCCGTCAGAAACGTGCCATGACGAGTGGTAGCACAGAGCCAGCGCCGGATCTGCTCAAACAGGGCCCTTTTGCTCGATCATCATCTATGGCTTCATCCCGGTCTGCTTCCCTTGATATGCAAGTCCCTGCTCCAGCAGCAGCAGCAGCAGCCGGTCAATCACCTAGCATGACACCGCTGTCAACTCCGGATACTGGCAGTGTTCTCAGCCAGCCTTCATCATTTTTTACCTTGGGGCCACCATCCACGTCGTCGCATGGTGATTTCAAGAAGCCAGTCAACAAATTCCGCAGTGATAGTGGAAGTAGCGAAACGCTTTCACAGATGTTGACACACCTTAATATGAACGAAGGTGATTCTTCGACTATGTCTGTCGGTACAATGTCAGTAGGTGGGAAATCAATTGAAGATGGATCTGATGCTGGGTTTATTGAGGGGCCTATGTCTCCGAGTCAGACTGCTCCTCTGCAGCACTCTTCGTCAAACTTGGACTACTCTGATCTCGCGCGGATGTCAGCGTCCACTACTCAGTCAACTATGATGCCGCCAGCCATGGCGTTATTCGACCCCGAAGATAATTCGAACCGCCGTTTCGTGGGAACTCCTGACTACCTTGCGCCGGAAACAGTCCGTGGTGAGAAACAGAATGAGGCCAGTGATTGGTGGTCTGTTGGGTGCATCATGTTTGAGTTCTTGTATGGCTACCCGCCCTTCCATGCTGAGGAGCCTGAGCTTGTCTTTGAGAACATTCTATCTCGTCGTCTGGTCTTCCCGGATGATGCAGAAGAGGAGATTACGTCCGCTGAAGCCAAGGACCTTATTAACAAGTTGCTGTGCATGGATCCGGATGAGCGTCTTGGTGCCAACACACACGACAAGTTCTTGTCAGGTGGTCAGGAGATTCGGAATCACTCTTGGTTTAGCGATATTAATTTTGAAACCCTACTGGAGGATGAAGCCCAGTTTGTGCCGACTACAGAACATCCTGAGGATACTGAGTACTTTGATTCTCGTGGTGCTACTTTGCAGTCATTCCAGGAAGAGCTTGAAGAGGCCCCTCCAGCGCCCTCTTCCAACTCTGGTTCCGATATCCATGATCGCCCGCATGATGCTCTATCACGTGTCCGTAATAGTGCCAACCCACCCAAACGCGGCATGATTCCACTGTCTATTCCGCCTCATATCCGCGATTCCAAGAGCCGTCGGCTTAGCGAACCCGTTGGTACTGACGACTTTGGCAATTTCATCTACAAGAACCTGCCTGCGCTTGACAAGGCCAACAAGGTTATGATTCAAAAGTTGCGTTCTGAGACAGCCCAGAACAAGCCGTCACTTAACACTAGTGTGTCGTCGGTCAGTACGATGCCGTCGCCAATTCCAGGTGGGCCCGGGCCCTCTGTGGAAAACAGCCCGATAATGCCTTGTATGCAAGGACCATTGCAGCGGACGCTGTCTAATGCCAAAGCAGCAACGCGGCCGCAATCACCAGCGGCCGCCTTCAGCCACGCCAACTCGCCGTCGTCTCGGGTGTCTCAGCCGTCGTCGCCGCTACTCATGTCGTTTGTGGCCAGTCATAATAACGAGAATCGACGTAAGGTGTCGGGAACATCGTCCAGTCTTTCACAGCAGTCAGCGGTCTCACAGCCCATCCTGCCCTCGGAAACATCCAAGTCTGTGCCTCCGGTACCTCCGGTACCTCCGGTGCTCCCTGTTCCTCCTTTGACAAAAGCTGCTTCGTCATTGGCTGCTACCCCAGTTAAGTCTCGGGGGACAGCTCCGCCGCCGCTGGCTCTTTCACCCGGCAAGGGACAGTCGACTCCTCGGCCCGGAAGTGCGACGGCCACGCGGACACGGTCGCTGACGGTTGGTTCCCAGTCCAACGATGGTAGTCCTATTGCTACGGACAACCTGATGCACCACCGCAACCGATGCAGTCAGGTGTTTGACATGTCGCCATCGTCTTCGGACAATGAGGGTGATAGACACAATGCGTTGCTCAATGTTCAACGCCGTCGGCAGAATTCGCGGCGGTTCTCGCAGATTGCACTTGATGGTGGTCCTCTTTTCCGACCACTCGACGTACTAATTGGTGAAGACCATCCCGTTTCACGCATGGTTATGGAGAAGCTGTTGGAAAAGTTGCGTTGCCGTACGATTGCCGTGGCGACGGGCCCGGAAGCTCTTCGGTATGCTACGGGTGAAATCAAATTTGACATCATCTTCCTCGAGTTCAAGCTGCCGCAGATCAACGGCACTGATGTTGCTCGTATGGTTCGTGAGACCAAGAACTCCAACGCGCACACGCCCATTGTTGCCATCACGGCCTATCTGAAGGAACTTCAGGCCCCGCACTACTTTGATTCGTTGATTGAGAAGCCCATCAGTTCATCCAAGTTGGCTGAAGTCATGCGTAATCTCTGCAATTGGAAGCCAGCCAACGCCCATCAGAACATTTCGGTTTCACTACCGCATCCAGTGCCATCAGCGATTCGCTTGGCAAGTCTGCGGTCGGAGGGAAGCCCAACGTCTAGTCAGATATCTGGATTCCCGGGGCGCACGAGCAGTAGTCTCGTTCCATCAAGTCGCGAGGATTCTATTTCGTCCGTGTATGGTGATTCCGAGTCTGTTACTACGACAGACGAATCTCCGGTTGTTGGAAATGGTGGAGGCTCGACGGGTGTGGGTAGCAAGAAGCAAAGTATCATCGGTGCTTGGATTGAAGGAGGCCTCGGTATCCGGGAAGACGAACCAATGGATCCCCACATGGTGTCTATTCCCACGTCAGTACCCACCATGATTCCACAGCCATCATCTCGGCTTGCTTCCAACTTTACGCCTTCTAGCCTCAGTACCAGTCTTGGCAGTGAATCTTCATCCTCATCCACTACCGCTGCTGCTACTTCTTCTGCTGCTGCTGCTGCTGCTGTTGCTGCTGCTGCTGCTGCTACTATTGCTGATACTGTTACTAGTGTCTCTTCGGGGGGGGGGGGGCCTCGCATTGAAACCAGTAGTAGCCTGTTCACTCGCAAACCGGGTGTCAAGCCTCACTCGCGCCGCGATTTCATCATCGACAAACGCAGCGGAAGTACCACTGCTTCAGGTTCTTCGGGAACTGACTCGGCCGATGACGAAGATGAAGAACTCGGTGGCCTCCGCGAGAAGCATCTCCGGCCTCGTCCGGCGTTGCCGTCATCGCGGCTTGGTATCGAAATGATGCGTGCCAGTTCTCATGACAGCATCACACTCCCTGTGGAGAATACCGCCCCCTCTCCTACGGAGGATAGACGGCGAAATAAACCAGAAGGCGTGACTCCAATGAATTCTCCGGGGATGTCATCCCGTGAATCCGTACGGTCCATTGACGGCCTGATTGCTTCCAAGGATCCTCCTGTAATGAAGAAGGGCACGGAGACTGAAGGCACTACGCGGACACCGCCGGACTCGCTTTCGGTGGATGAGGAGGAGGAAGAAGAGAGTGCCGATAAAGACAAGACACCTCGACCGGAGAAGGTTCAGCAGGTTAATACGTCAAACGAGCCGACTCCGAGGCTAAAAGTGGTGCATAAAATGTGAGACAAGGTAGTAGAGGGGAGAAATTAGTATGGATAAGGCGTTTCTTGGAGTTTTTTTTATCTTTTCTTTTATTTCTTTTTTGATTTTGGGGGTTTTTTTTGGTTCTTTTTCCTTTTGTTGGATGTCTCGAGAGACTTTGATATCTTTTGTTTTTCTTGATTGAGTTGCTCATGATTTTTGCGGATATTTGAGTTTCTTTTTTTTTTTTTTTTTTATTATAGCTTTTTTGGATGTTTTGGTTTGGATTGATGATTCTGAGATTGAGGTTAGACGATGAAGTCTCTTGAGTATTTAGGAGATAGGAATGCATTTACATTTGATACTCACAATGGTATATGTTGTGATATGTGTGATATGTTTGGGGTTGTCGAGAACTAACCCAACATGAAATTGGCACGTGATTTGGATTCAACGCACAGTGTTTATAATTTTTGGACTGTGTAGATACTGTATGAGCATATGATGGGGGGGGTGCTGGATGTGAGGTGGAGGGGTAGATAGGTGAGTGAAGATGTTGAAATGATGGGTTTTGTGGTATGTGACGATGGAATCACTGAGTGGATATTGGATATTCCAAGGAGTCACCGGCATTCAATCTCTGTGTTGCTAGATGCGGTCTCACCGATTGTTACACACTTTGCCCTACCACAACAACCAACTCAAACGCACCAATAAAAGAACATACAATATCTTTTTACCCCATTAGGAAAAATACAAATGAGGAAACACGGCACTGCCATCACCATTTTTATGCAAGCCAAGCAGAAGCCAAGACAGATGGCGACAGTAGTGTCAAGTTAAGCTTTGCGGGAGATATCTGACAGAGGGCTTGGCGGTCTGTGAGAGGATATTGGGAAGAGAAGGGATGGTCTTTGTTTGGGGGGGCGGGAGACGGTTTTGTTCTTGGATCTTGGGAGAGAAGAAGATGATACGGGGAGGACAATGGCCGAGAGGAAGAGGAAAAGGATAAGGAGGGTCGGGGGTAGAGTGGGATGGAGGGGTTGAGGACAAGTAGATAAGACGGGTAATGGCTTGGTGCAGGTTGAGGAGAGGGAGATGAGGACGGGTATGGCAATTGTTCTTGGCGATGGGGGAGGAAAGAAAGATAGGGAAAGGGGCAAGGGGTGGTTTGTATATGGGGGAAGGATGAACGGACGACGAATGTTATCTAGACAGGGTATGGAACTCGGGTAGTGTGATGGGTGGTTATGAGACAGGATGAAGTATTACGGAGGGTATTAATCGTGAGATTGTAAGTGAAAGTTGATAATGGTGGTGAGTAGTGTGTGTTGATGAGTGACAATTGACAGTGTGATATCAAGATAATGACTGTGTGGAGGCAACCCGATATCAAAACAGCAATAAAGTGCAACTACCTAATATGCTGTCACTCTGAAAAATTGACCACAAATCTCTCAAAATTCGATCGATTGATTTTATTCTATATCGATCAATTGACAACAATCTCAAAAACAAATCACAAATTCATTATTAAAAAAAGGAAAGAAAAAAGGCCCCCGAAATCTCCTTCTTCCCTCCCTCCTTCGCAATGATGAAAAAAAAAAACGAAAAAAAAAAACGAAAAAAAAAAAAAAAAAAAAAAGTACATCATCTTTCCTAATCCGTCTCGACCACCGTTCCCCTTCCAAATCCAGCGTCTTAGACGACAGACGTCGAGCACGTGGGCGCATCTGCGTTGCGGAATTGGCTGGCCTTTATGTGGATATTTTTTTTTTTTAAAAAGTTTGGGGGGAAGGCAGGGGGGTTGAGAGGTTCTGATTGGTTGATTTGGTTGGCAAGGGTTTGGTGGGGTTGAAGGTTACATTGAGGACTTTTTGTGGGGGCCGTAGATTGGTTTAGCGGGGAGAATGGCCGGAGATGGAGATGAGGTTTTGGATTTTGTTTGTATGGAATGGGGTTTTATGCTGTTGGTAATTGACTGGAAATGAGGCGATTATTGGTGGCTGGGTGGATGATTGGGTTGGTGTGTGAATATTGGTAGTATTTGTGTGTATGGATGGATGGTGTGTTGACAAATGCTTGTAATATTCTAGTGGTTGTTTATTCTGAATGATTATCGACACGCTGACTGGCATTATGAACTAGCCCTTAACCCTATGATGATCATAGCATTTGCAAGCAGCTTACACAGAATAACGATTTGATGATAGCAGGCCTCCGTTTCCAGGAATCTAGACAGGAATATTGGAATAGTTGGAACCAAGAAACTATAACCCTTGCCTAGAGTGATATATCCCGTCCAATCCATCTACGCGCCCGCCCGCCTTTTGTTGGTAGGGTGGAAATGGTGAGACAAAAGGTAGATCGCTATCATGCAAGATGGTCTGTGGCAGGAGGGGCAAATGTAGACACCGAAGAGGATGAACGGGCCAGACAGGGACTTTGGGGGAGGAGAGGAAGTGGTGGATTGGTTCGCGAGGTTCCATGGGAAATCGGATGATGCGTTGGATGTGGTGTGGATATGTATATTCAGGACACACGTGCATGGCATTGAGATGATTCGTGTGCGAGATGACAAGTGTGCACGATGTAAGCAGCATGAGGGTGGGACTAGCATGTCCGACGCATAATGTGCATTCTCTATCATGTATGTATGTGTACTCGCGTGCATACATCATCTGACAAGCCCAAATACCCGATGCCTAATTCGCCAAGATATCATCGACACCCATCAACAAAGCTTGTCCGACCAACCAAGGAACTTGGCGAACCTGCACGTCTTGGGCTGATGTAAACCCCTCCAAAAAGTTATCTTGATATAGGCTGACGAACACCTGAAAAGGCAGTACTTGCTTGGGTGTGTTTTGTTGTATCGTTGGCAGTAAGCCCTCGCTTGGTTGCTTTGGTTGCTCGTACTGTGAACGCTTGTCATGGCGGGTTGTCAGACTATTCACAGTCATTCAGCCTTGACTATGTTATTAGTAAGCATTGGTTGATAAGCTGTGGTTGTCTTTTGTCAGTTGGCGATGATTAGGGAAGAAAAAAACAATGCAAATTTTTGATCTTGTCATTCGGCTTCTTCGCCCTCGGTATTTCCATGATGAACAAATAAACGTTCGCAGGGCAGCACACGTTTATCAATCTCAGCTTCCTATTGGTTGAAGCTCTATTGAAGCTGCCAGCCCACTTTGCTTCTTTTTTTTTCTTCTTTTTTTTTCTTCTTTTTTTGAACAAGGATGCAAAATAGAGAAAATGGAGACAAAAGAGACAAAAGGGAGTAGAGAAAGGATTCCATGGTTGGTAAATAGCTGATGACCAACGGAGGAAAGAGCAGATCTTTGGGCGGAGATGGTGGGGGCGTGCGGTGTAAAAAGGAAAAAAAAAAAAAAAAACAGCAATCCCCCCCCCCTCATATTCCTTTTTTTTTCCCATCGAAAAACTCTAAAATGTAAAAACACAAAACACAGGCAGTTCGATGATCCCCTTCCTGGGCATAGGAAGCCGGCTCAAACTACCTTGATAAATGACAACCCAATAACATGTAAACACAGTTAAAAGAAAACCAACAGTAACGGTAGCATCCGTCTAAATTGACGGCAACGAGGACCCAGGCAATGATAACCAAAGCGACAAGTCTTTGGTAACGTCAAGTTAGACAAAACACCACAATCCAAAGCGCGATAATCGATACCAGGGCCAAAGGAGTGAAAAAGAAAAAGGTCATTAAAAACACACATTATAATGAAAAGAAGGGACAGACTCTTATGTGTAAAAAAGAAAAAAAAAAAAAAAAAGAAAGCGGAGAGTGGCGGTAAAGAATAAAAGAAATATTAACAATTACATTGTATAAGGGTTCCAACTCAAGTACGTCTTGAAACCATCTTGCCTCAATTTGACTCTCGCTCGAACCCTAGAGCCCCACACCTAGGGTTATCCCTCTACTTGCAGTCTGCAATTATCGTATATTCTTATATCCTTTTTCATTGACACCCCGCGTAATCTTCTGCAGCCTTTACCCGTTCCGCTATCCGTAAAAACCAAGATGCGGGACTGAACCGAGAAAACGACATCATCTCCAAAGGGGTCCCTCAACGACTCAAGTCAAAACGCACACGACCTCTTACCTCAATTGTGGTCATTATGCATTTACTCTCTAAACCCTAAACCCACATACAAAGTCACAAACGGAGCCCTCTCCACCCCCACCCACCCCCCCCCGCCACCGACTCGACATGCCGTTTAAACGCATCGGCCTCTTTTGATGCCGACCTTTTTATCAATCTGTAAATTCAAGAATTAAAGAAGAAAACTACTACTACAACCGATACGGGGCCAGGGCCGAGCCATGATGCCACCTCGGAATTTCATCTTCTTGAACCTTGTCACAAAAAAAAAAAAAAAAAGAAAAAAAAACACAAGAAAAAGGTATTGTGGGTCACCTCCAACTCTTCCTTCCTCATACAGAAAAAAAAAAAAAAGTTCATTCAAATAAGCTAAAATCTTTTTTTTCTTTCTTTTTTTTTTTTGCCTTTCGTGAAGTTCGCCCCTTCCGTTCAGCTTACGTTCACACCTTCCTAGACTAATTTTTATTTTTTTTATTTTTTATTTTTAAAAAAAACTGCTCCTTTAGTAAATCTTGCCCAGTATAAAGATCTCCCTCCCTCCAGCCTTTCCATCTCCTCTTGTTTTCTTTCCGTTTTTTCCTCCCTTCCTCCTCACCCGCTCCGAGTCGCCTTTTTCATCTATCTGATAACTTCATCTTTTCATTCTACTGTCTGAGATTCCTTCTCTGTTCAGTTGGTTTGATCTGCCCAAGTTTTACAGTCCCTTCTTTCTCCCCTCTCTCCCCTTCCATCATCTCCTTCCCCCCCCCCCTCCATCCCTCCATCAGTGATATCAATACTTTGTTTTCTTCTCGACAAATAAAACATCATGTCCGATATCTTCAAGGACAACCAGTCCACCGCTCCCGGCGTGGCTCATGAGACCTTCCCCCACGGTCCTACCACCGAGGAGGAGAAGCGTATCTTCTCCCACATCACCCACCCCGATGATTCCTACACTGTCGATGGTATCTACTGGGCTGATCTTCCCCTCGTGAAGCGCGCCAAGTTCACTTGTGCCACCCACGCTGCTGATGCTGCTTCCGAGCTTCGCTCTCTTGGTCGCATGATCAAGGAGGACCCTCTTTCTCCTGTCTCCTGGTACTTCAAGGAGGCCGTTCTCCCCGGTGCCGGTCTCGGTCTGGAGGGTTACGTGCTGTTCTCCATTGGTAACTTGGCGCCCCTGTTCAAGGCCGTTTGGCCTACTTGCTGGGGTTCATCCAAGCCCAGTGTCTGCAGCACCAACTGGATCGCCGCCGTTGTATGTTATGCTTCTATCTTCCAAAAAAAAAAAAAAAAAAAAAACCCCTTCCCCATAGACCATTTGCTAATCCTTTTTCTTTTTTTTTTTTTTCTTTTTTTTCTTGGATTTTCTCTAGACTTATATGGAAATCGTTGGTATCATGGTCGGCCAGGCCCTTGTCGGTGTCCTAGGTGACTGGCTTGGTCGCCGCTACGGTCTGATCCAAGATGCTCTCATCATGTTTATCGGTCTAGTTATGCTCACTGCCTCGTGGGGTCTTAGCCTCCAGGGCTGGGTTATCTGCTACGCCATCTGTCTCTTCTTTTACGGTATCGGTGTTGGTGGTGAATACCCCATTACTGCCACTGCCGCCCTGGAGAACGCTACTGCCAACGGTCACCTGTCTACCCGTGAGGATCGTCTTCATCGTGGTCGCCGTGTCACCTCCGCTTTCCTCATGCAGGGTTGGGGTCAGTTCTTTAACCAGGTTACTCTGATTCTTCTCCTTTTGATCTTTAATCGCCACTCTGGCAACCCTGGCAACCCACCCTACTCTGAGATGGCTGCTCAGGTTATCTTCCGTGTCTCTTTTGCGATCCCTGCTATTGGTACCCTGTGGCTTGTCTACTACCGTACCTACAAGATGCGCAACGCTGGCAAGCAGCTTGAGGAGGCCAAGAAGAAGGCCAAGGTCACTGGCTACGACATCAACGCCCTCAAGTCTTGCTTCCACCACTTTGGTGGCCGTCTTCTTGCTACCTCTGGTGCTTGGTTCGCCAACGATGTCTTCTTCTACGGCAACAAGCTCTTCCAGAGTGCCTTCATCAAGGTCATTTCCAACAACCCCAACTCTCTTCTCGAGCAGTGGAAGTGGTCGCTCATCAACATTGCTGTTTCCATGTGCGGTTACTACCTTGCCTCTATCCTCATTGACCACAAGATGTACGGTCGCAAGATGATGCAGCAGGTTGGTTTCTTTGCCTGCTTCCTCTTCTTTGTCATTCCCGCCTTCAAGTTTGAGTACTTCAAGAGTCCCGAGAACATCCACGCCTTCCAGGCCATGTACTTTTTGTCTTCTTTCTTCAACCAGTTCGGTCCCAACTCGGTCACCTTCCTCGTGGCCGGTGAGGTCTTCCCCACCCAGGTTCGTGCCTCCGCTCACGGTTTCTCTGCCTGCTTGGGTAAGGCTGGTGCTCTCCTTGCCTCTGTTCTCTACAACTATATTGATGACCAGACCAAGTTTTACTTTGTTCCCTGGTTCGGTCTGGCCGGTATGTTCCTTACCTGGGCCTTCCTTCCCGACACCACCGGTCTGGACCTGAAGGAGCAGGAGCGTCGCTGGAACTACATCATGTCTGGTCGCGAGAACGATTACCATGGTATTGCCGTGCACCCTGTCCACCTTTCCCTGTGGGAGCGTCTCCGTGGAGTCTCCAAGTCTTACAACCCCGAACTCGACCACGCCGAGAAGATCCGCGATCTCAAAGCTGAGTGGATTGCCAACGAGCAAGACCGCAGTCTGAAGGAGGGGGATATCGCTGGTGACTGTGAGTTTTACACTGCTGAGATTAACCAGTATATGCGCAGCCGCAAGACTGTCTCGCCTAGCGAGTCTCTTGACGAGAAAAACTAGGAGGAGTCAGTCTTGGAGAGAGAGCATCTGTTCAAAAGTCTACCACATTTTTTCAATTTTTTTTTTCAATCTTTTTCAATTTTTGTTATTTTTTGTTCATTTTTTTTTTGTTTTTTTTTCTCATGTCTGGATGATATTTTTCCTTAGTTGCATAGCATTCATTTTACTTTGTTGTTTTCAGTTTTCGCAAAAGAATAATTTAGTACTCGCAGCAACCTAACCTATTAACTTAATACTCATTTCTTATGAGAGTCCGGCGATGACCACAAATTTTTTTTCTTTTTTGTTGTTTTCCCCTTTCCGCCCTGCATTCCTCCCTAAAGCCAAGCCAAGCAAGATAGCACCAATGACATGCAACTAAGGTCCTTGTTAGTCTATCTAGGGCAAAGATGCACACCCTCTTCTTTACTTGACAACGCATGAGGCCGTCCATCTATCTGTCCGTCTATCCAAAATCCGTCTACACTAACGGGGTCCCTAGAAAAGGGAGGATATCGGGAAGTTTAGAAACAAAGAAAACCAATAATAAGAAAATAGTTGCCGGGCAAAAAGGCGCAGTCTTTTAGTGGAGACTTTGTGCACCAATAGGCCGATAAGTGGGCCCAGACACAAGGCTGAGTGAACAAGAAAAAGAAGGCTATGGATTGACATGTCGGTTGTAAGATATCCAAGCCATGAAAAATAGGAACCATTTCACAACCGACAACGATACAGTTATATCTCTTTTAATTTTATTTCCTGGTCCTCACTCGGACTCTACTCTGGTATTTATATCATAAAATATATATCTCTTTGGAGAGGGGGGGGGTCTCTGGTATGTGAGGAAGACCCAAACAGGCTGTAGAACAGCCGAGAAGTGACAGGGACGATCTGGTCGGCCTCGATTCGAGAGCAGAGGCGAATGGCCCAGCCACCGGCATTTCGGAATTGGGCAAGGATGATTTTTTTTGAGTGGTTTGTTCTATTCTCACTGTACGTCTTAGTCACTATCATTCTATGATGAATATCATCATCCCTCCTCCCGGCTTACAACCTCTCCATCTCTACGTTTTACCCTGTACTCACTCACATATCTCAGTCGATAGCCTCCCCTCCCCCTTCTGCTCTATTCTTCCTTCATAGTCCCACACGCCTATCCCGTGCCACCCGCACCGACCACTTCCGGAAATTCAAATTTAGGCGTTTCAAGTCTGGGTGAAGGTCACGGTCTTACTTCACGGTCTTACTTCACGGTCTCACCTGGTTACGTAGCCGGCACACACTCAACACTCACGCACACAAACGATGCCCATAGTGGTCAGATCCCCAGTTTCGTGTGATGCAGCTTTGGTGGATGGATTAGCGGCAAGCATCAAAGACATACCCAGGTTTCTGTGATGTCATGGACTTTTTTTTTTTTTATGCACTTAGGACAAACACCCTTGGATGAACACCACATCTCAAATCGTACACCAGGGTCATCCGCTAGAACCAAATGTCACTCACTCTCTGTACCTGCATATACATATGTACCTACTATATGTACGGGTCCACCCCGCCGAGCACCTTGGTCCGTGTCAGGGCCTGTAGAGGGAGAGTCACCACACCAACATTGCTTACTTGCTGAACACCAAGATGAGTAAAAGTCACGACGGTGCTCGGATGGATTTGAATCACAAACAAATGTGACTTTTGGTAGGGGTTTTGAATACGCATGCATGCGGTTCAGAGTGGCAGTTCTTTTTTTTTTATTAGTGCTTACGCAGAAGAAACCACTATTATTGTTATATCAACCAATAGCAAA
Source organism: Bretziella fagacearum (assembly GCA_002018255.1). NCBI lineage: Eukaryota > Fungi > Ascomycota > Sordariomycetes > Microascales > Ceratocystidaceae > Bretziella > Bretziella fagacearum. The sequence goes on along the minus strand of MKGJ01000513.1, from coordinate 1,923 downwards.
ACAAAGAACTAGCACATACTACAGGTATAAGCCTATCTCTATCTCTCTCTCTCTCTCTCTCTCTCTCTCTCTCTAGATTACTCAGAAGATGCATCATCATCATCATCATCATCACCCTCCACTTCAACCCCGATAAACGTAATCGATCCCCGAGTTTCCACCCAACGGACCTTGTCACTATCCTTGATACCACCCTTGATCTGCTTCGGAGTCTCCACCAAATCAGTAGATCCAAACCCAGTCTGGAATTCGCCACCATAGCCCCACGCCCATAGCTTATCCTGCTGGTCAATAACGAAGCAGTTATCACGGCCAGCCCAGACACGACCCACGCCCTCGATGCCCTTGACTTCATTCTTGGTAAGGGCAATGCAGAACCGGCCAGTATCATCGGCAATGTAATTACGCGGGTCTCCATCGTCGAGAATGCTGCGGGCAATGCCACTCTGGGCTTCGTCACAGCGACCCCAAGTGAAGACTTCACCAGCTTCAGTACAGGCAATCCCATGGTGGACGCCCCCAGCAATATCAATCAACTTGGAGTTACCAAAGTCCGGCTGCTCTGGTTTGATAACCTGAAGGCCCCCATTGTCACCGGGTTCACTTGCCGACTGCGGGACTCCCGTCTGCTCATAATTGTTTAGGCCCCACCCCCAGACTCCTCCGTTCCGACCCATGGCAAAAGAGTGGTTAGCACCAGTGCGAATCTGGTCAATCTTTGTAGTGATGCCAATCTGACGGGATTGCAGGGCCTCGAATTGGAAACGGGTAACGAGGCGGCGGGCTAGTTGTCCTTGGCCGCCGGCGCCTAGGGCGTGGACGTTTCCGGTTCTATCAAGGAATAGGATGTGGTTGGAGCCACCGACGATGTGGCGGGTTTTGGATGGGCAGTCTGTGAGGGTTGGCTCTTGGGCAATTAGTTCGCTGGGGGGGGTTCCCTTGCGGTTGGAGTAGTATTTCTTGGAGATTTTGGACTTGCTGAAGCCAAGAACGCCATTGTCATCCTAAACAAAAGAGACTTGTTAGTCAAGATCAGAGGTAAATAGCTACACTTGGGGGGGGGCAGAGGGGATTCAACTTACCACAAAGAGACCAACTCCATAAACCAAACCCTGGTCAGTCAAGGCAAATGTCGCATGGTCAGTAGTAGTGATCTCGACAATCTCCTCCCGAGGACTAAGAACCTTTGAAAAGTCCACCTCGGCCGGCATCGCCTCAACATCACTCAACTGCTCAAACTCAATCTCATAAAGATTCTGCTGACCATCATCTCCCTCAGCCAAAACCACATCCTCCGTCACCCCCTCCTTCTGCTGTCCCTCTGGCCCCTTTTGAGAAGTTGCCGCTGAATTCACCGTACTATCCCTAGGCTTCGGCTGGGCTTTCAGCCATGCCTTCTCTGTATCCTGTTCCTGCGTCTGACGACCTAGAGCTCCAAAGCAGTTAGAGCCCCAAGTGAGGACTTTGCCAGTATACGTCAGGGCCGCAACGTGGTGAAGGCCTACCGACAGTTGTACGATGCCCACCTTTTTGACGTCGAGGTTGGGATGGAGTAGTGGCTCAGGGGATACCACGGGTAAATAGGGGTTTGCGGCATTGGCGGCGGCCCCTAGGCCTAGTTCACCCCGGTATCCAGTGCCGCAGACGAATATGTGGTAGCGGGTTTCAGGGCGCTTCATGCCTTTGATGGCGCGGCTTGCGGGTTTGGGGCGGCGGGCAACGGGGGAAGTGGTGGCGGTGGGGGGGGACCTGACGATTGGGGAGAGGGAGGATACATAGTTGATTGTAGTCTGGGCATCAGTATTGGTGGCGGTGACTGTGGGGGATATGGTGGTGGCGGGGGTGGGGGGGGGGAGGAGGGTTTCGGGGGTTATAATTGTCAAAGGGGTTGTGCTTTTGCGGGGACGTTTGGCGGTGGGGCCG
>MKGJ01000511.1:0-17226 GCA_002018255.1 Bretziella fagacearum | reverse complement strand
CACACACACACACACACACACACACACACACATTCCTTCCTCCAAGATCAACCCTCTTCACATCTCCTCTTCCCCCAAATAACTCTCCACAGTGTATACATCTTTGTTCATGTGAAGATCCCCCTTCTTCTCCCATCAGCCATGCCACCTATTGTCACTGCCAACCATGGATTGCATATGTATACCACCCTCAAGTCTGCGTAAGCACTTTACCAGGGGCATGATTGGTGAGTAGAAGAGGAAGGCATAAAAAGTGACGACAACGGTGAGGCGGCGGATGGAAAGAGGGCGGATATTCGATAGCATTGGCGACTGTCGGGATACACGGTAGATGACACGATAGTTGTCCTTGATTTTGAGTCTACATTTTTCAAGTTGGGAGTTATGCAGCCGTAGTGTCAGTCTTTGGCCTTTATGCATTACCTTATATGCTAGGTCACCATCATGACAGGTCACCATCATGACATAACGTCTTAAACAACAGCGAGTGTCTAGCCCTTTCAAAGTTCATTTGTACCGCAGTAGACTGTTAGTTAGTGACGTCGTTGCAACTTGATCCAGATAACTACTTACTAACAATACCTTGGGGTTATTTAAAACACTTCAAATGTCTTAAGCGCCCCAGACGCTGGAACCGCAACGCCGAGAGGTGGCGTCTATATTGCGTCTATTCAGAGAATTGATCAAAGAAAAAGAAAAAAAGTGTGGGTGTTTTGATGTAGATGTAATAAGCATCCACCATTTTACTGTTTGTGCGTTTATATGTATTCGCTTACATATTACATATTACATACAGCGACAATTGCGCTTATTGATAGACACCGCGGCATCTCGGATCTCGGATATTTCCAATATCATATTCGCAGAGTAGGTAGGCGCGAGTTCATGATATCTGCCGCCTGTGTTTTTGGAATCTCGTCATGACACTTGTAATCACTGTGTTTTGGTGAGTAATGAGTTTATGAAAAACCAAAATAATATATTCATAAATCATGTGCAGTAAATCAAAAAAGTTTGGACAAAGTGTGTTATGCAAAATGGCACAATCACGCACATCTGCTAACACATAAGATAGCCCAAGCGCCAGATGCAAATGTTATCTCGGCAAAAGTGATGATACAGTGAATAGAAGCGGATAAGTAAAAGACGAAATGGATATGTCAAAGAATAAAGAGGAAGAAGAGAAAGGAGAAAAAGAAGAAGAAGAAGAAGACGTGATGGCGGGTATCATAAAATGTCAAAATGTTAAAAAATCGAAGAAAAAAAAAACAAAGACGAGAAGTCATATAGCTCTCGGGGACTTTTCTGTTTTTGGAAGGGGAGGAGCAGAGGTAAGAAGAACATACGGCCAACCAATGTTGACAAAGGGGTATCAAAAGAAATGTACAACATCTCAACACTAAACCTAATCAAAGACTCGAGAATATGGCTGCTGTTACTAGCAAAGCAGACGCTACCGTCAAACTTTTGGCCTGTTCCCGAATCAAAACCGCAGCCGTAGACTTGGCCTTCCCAGTAGCATCCATTCCGTTGCAGAAGAATGAATATGAAGAAGCTGCCGTAGTATTAAACACCAAGCACTGGTTCGTAATGTCATCCGTAACATTGGTCAGAATCGACGGTTTGCCAGCGCAATTACGAATGCCACTCCAAACAGCAAGTTGCGCAGCGGTGCCATTGTTGCAAGTAGCAGAAAAGTATACCTTTAGCTTGCGGTCGGCCATAATGTAGCTGCATTGATCAGGATACGGGTGATCATAAAATGGAGCACTGGCAGAAGTGGAGCCAACGCGTGGGCAAGCAGAGTCGGAGACAGAGCCAAATTTTGGACCCTTGGGAGTGTCATCGACATCAACGTCTCCATCGCCATCTCGATCTTTGTGGTCAACGCCATCACAGTAAAAGGCCAGAGACTGGATGCTGGCATGGGTTTCATCCGAAGTGTAGTTTCCAATGCTAACAGGTAGACACTTCCCAACATCAGAATCGGCAATCTCAGCAAGACCACCGGGTATTGTCACTTGGGCGTGATTACAACGAGATCCTTCAAATCGAGCAATCTTGGCGCGCGTGCCGTTGGCGCAAATAGCGGGGGTGATGATCCGGAATGACATAGCAGAGCTGCCAAGGCAGGTGTCGTCAGGAGCCTGGGAAGATGTCTTGATCCATCCAAACTTGCCAGTATCCGAGTTGCATTCCGGGAAAGTATAGGATTGGATAGTGCCGTTTGTCTGAGCGGATGTCGGTGACGCGATAGCAACGAGGCTGAGAAGGCAAATGCCTATGGACGGTATTGAATGCATAGCAGCAATGCTTCAATTTTTTTTTTTTCCTTTTGTTTGTTTCCTGTGTAGGAGTCTTGTATATGCCGGAGGTGCTATTGTTGTATAATGGCGGTGGAATGTGCGTTGCGTATGCAGTTTATGCAAACACAGGGGCACACGCAAGTCTTGGTGATGGAGACAGTCTCTGTAAAGAGGCGCAGTGTGAAGCCGTAAGTGAACAAAAGAAAAGAAAAAATAGCACAGCACACGCGTAAAAATCGAAACGTGGTCGCAAAGTCTTCGAGGACGAGGTTGATGTCTGAGGAAGAATGATGATAAAAAAAACTTCAACCGGGGGATGGAACAGAAACGATCAGCTAACTGAATATCGGCCCTCTGGTTGGTTGGTTTGTTGGTTCATTAGGTTCGTTCCTGTTCGGGTCATCCACACTATGTCACACACACACACACACACTCTCTCTCTCTCTCTCTCTCTCTATAGAAGCAGACTCACCTTCACGAAGCGAGAGTATTGGGAAAAGAAAGAAAGGGACTGTAAAAACCAAGGACCAAGCAGCTCCCCCTTGTGTTGGAAGCCGTTTTGCAAGGAAAAACTGCAAATTGTGATCCTGATAACAGATCCTGATTCCTGATTCCTCCAATGTAGAGAGCGACTCTTGTTCTTTGAACCTTTCAAGGGTCCTTTTTCAAACACTGAGAATTGGCTGTTGTATGCCCCTAAATCTCAGGGGAACCCCTAGTTGATTCACCCGCCAACCAAAATTTCCCTGTTTTCGTGGAGCAAATGCTTTGCAAGTTCGTGTGGTGGAGTCATCAAGTTTGGGGAGATCGTCAAGATGGAGGGAAAGAAAAAAAGGGAAAAAAGAAAGGTGGAAGCTAGAACCAATAGCCAGAGACGCAATACCAACAGCAAGGTGAAGCCAGCCGCAATAACTCAATTTTAGGTTAACAGTGACAGCAGGAATGAAGAAAGCCAAGATTCTACCGTTGCAGTGCAGCATGCAGTCAAAAACCTAGGTATCGTCAATAAATGGCGGCAACAGGCGCTATGCGGGAACCAAGAACAATGGGAGGGGAGGGAAGGGGGCTTCAGGCTTGGAGCATGATGATAAACTAACCTGGGGGATTCTTGTATGATATCCCTGTAACTGCTTGCTGTCAAAAAAGGCTGGGCAACAACGAAGCTTTGAAAGGGGTCTTTTATTGGCTGAGGATGAAGATCAAGGAGAAGAGAGAATATAAGAAATCAGGCAATAAAGATTGGAATCTGGCTACTACGATGGAAGCTGGACCTATAGCCTCTATAAGAAACACAGTATAGATCAAGCACACAAAGTGAGCAGCTTGTCTACCGGGCAGTACACCCGTCCAAGCCACGTGCTACTGAGTCTTTTTTTTTTCTTCCGTTTCTATCATTTCTATGTGTGTGGGTGTGTGTGTGTGTCTGTCTCTTCGCATAATCCGATCGATCGCTGTGGAACGGACATCCGGCTACCTCAAGGCCCTCCATCAAATCAGCGTAATCCTGTGTTTCCTATTGAAGAAACTTGGGGCATATTCATAATTACTATTCGCCAAATTTGCTTCTGTCGCTTTTGCCGGATGGAAGGGTGACCCGTAGTGACGTGTCTCTGGCGTCGTTATCGCTACTTGGGAAGGGCAAACTTCCCCGCTAGATTGCTAAATCGGGCGCATCCAAGGCGGGGTTTGTCTCATTAGGAATTGATGATTCGGGGATTCTAGCTGTTTTGGGGATGGTTCGCTGTCGTGTTTCTCATGAAAAGGATGAATTTTCTTTTGCGTGAGAGAAGGCTGCTGTATCGATGAAAACGGCTCGAGGGATTGACAATATCGTATCAGGGCGTAGATATCGGGCAATTATTGATGGTTTCAAGGTAAATCAACTGTCATTTCAATGGTAAAGGACGTTGGATCATAAGCGTATAGATCATTGATCAAGTTCGCAAGGAAAAGGAAGAAGATCTGAAATCAGACCAAGATCGCAACCAGATTCAAGTTAGTCATGGAAGAGGTACGCATGTCCTTTCCTTCTTTGTAAACGGCACATGCACTAACAAAATTCGGTGAGAAACATGGTTCATTTCCGTTAGTGTGCTGTTGTGTTACCGCCCATGGCAACCAAGTTACATACTCAGATTTATGATTCGGCCGAATAGCCAATGATTTTACACCAAGAGAAATGGCATTGATATTTGATTGAAAAATAGAAGATTGGAATCTTATGGTTCTGTCAAGTATAAATTGGTCTTGGTTTTTTTGAAACATTCACCAGAGATGTTGTGGATATGCACCGGTCATTGTTAGGGTTATCGTTAAGTAACCCACATATATTATCAAATTTACAATATTTCTATTTAATATTATTTAATATTACCAACTGAACTTGACATATTAAACCTTTCATACTTCGATTTATATTTAGTGTTCTCCTCAACAAACAGGCCTATCATACCACTACCATCTCTTCAGTCCATGGTTTTGATATGTTAGCTAGAACCAAGTGGTTCGCATCAACCCCAGGTTTTGATCAACATCCATTATCTATGAAACAACACAAGATATACATCAACCACCAACAATAGAATCTCGAATCTCTCTATATCCTAGTCTTATGCAAAGGCATTCAAGGTTATTTGGACAACATTTAATATCAGATTGGCTACTTGTCTTCCAAAGTATGGTTGTATACATACATGTAAACTATGACTGTGATTCTTCATATTGGACCTCTGTTATGTTATACTTTTATACTTTATATACATCATTATTTATTATGAGTTAGTATCTGTAATTTTGAAAACTCGGAAACCATGAAGAGATCTCTGAGTGTCACCGGGGTGTCTCTTCTCCTACACCTCCTGTTGTTCCTGGATTTGGCCGATAACCCTAAATGAGCGTATCAACTCACCAAGTTCAGATGAGCTTTCGTAGGAATTCGATGACCAATATATTACAGTACTTCTATGATTTACTTCACCTGCTCACTGCTATTGTCTTAATCTTGTTGCTTATTATATGGTGTAAGTTGAATCAAAACTATATAAAATATTTTGTGGAGCTACTGGCTGCCTAATCAAGCCTTCATATATATATCACGTGACATCATGGCCTCTTGGCGCCAATTGGACATCTGTGTCGCGTTGGAAGCAACTCCCACATGATCTTGCTTTGAATTACCAGGAATGTTTGAAAACAATGCCGGATAGTCTAAATACTCAAAATCCAGAGACCCCGGAGGCCCCGAAATTTCTAACTCTCGAACCAAATCAAAATGAGCCCCCGGAGAAGACACCCGCTGCCTCTGACGTCACCTCCGCCAGACCACCCCCAGATGACCACCAGTCCTTAAAATATCACCTCCTAGGACAAAGTGCAACCAAAGCCGGCCTTGCACTTGATCAATCAAAGGTAAATTTCGTTCTCCCATTTTGCTCTTTCTCACATCTCATTGACACATCTTAAGATATCTGAAATCATTTACGAAGCCTCCAAGGGCTCCAAGTTCTTCCAACGAGAAGAGCAAAAAGACAAACTCCTCACCGAGAAAATCGCCGCTCTCAAGATCAAAGCAGACTCCCTTCCTGCTCCTCTCCTGGTCAAATCCCTCCGTGACGCCGACAGTCTCCTCCTTTCGCTTGAAGCAGAGCGGAATCTTTCCCAACACATTATCCATGTCGACTGTGATGCCTTCTTCGCTGCCGTCGAAGAATTAGACCGTCCAGAACTCAAAGATGTCCCATTTGCAGTTGGCAAGGGCGTATTAACTACGGCGAATTACCATGCTCGGAAATTTGGATGCCGGAGTGGTATGGCATCTTTCGTGGCGAAGCGGTTGTGTCCGCAGCTTATCCTGATATCAAATAACTTTCAGAAATACTCTGCCAAGGCTGAAGAAGTTCGGGAGATTTTGGTGGAATATGATTCGCGATTTGAGAGTGCGAGTATTGATGAGGCATATCTCAATATCACATCATATTGTGATGAACACTCTCTTACGCCCGAGGATGTCGTCGCCTCCATGCGGGCTTCTATTGCTGAAAAGACCAAGATTACAGTTTCTGCCGGAATTGCTGCAAATGCACGCATTGCCAAAATCTGCTCTAATATCAACAAACCAAATGGCCAATTCACTGTCCCGCGGGAACGAGCGGCCATCATGTCATTTATTGGTTCCCTACCAACCCGCAAAGTCAATGGTATCGGTCGCGTATTGGAAAGGGAACTAGCTGGAGCAATCAATGTGTACACTGTTGCCGATTTATACGAGAAACGAGCATATCTGGCCCCTATATTTGGCGACAAGACAGCCCACTTCCTGCTAAAAGTTTACCTCGGTCTCGGCAGAACACATATCCAACCGGCACAAGAATACGAACGTAAAAGCGTCGGCACCGAAAGAACCTTTGCCGATCTCTCCAATCCCGACCTCCAAAAACAACAACTCCGCGCCACTGCCGAAGCCCTCGAAAAGGATCTTGCCAAACGAGAAGTCAAGGGCAGAACCCTAGTCCTCAAAGTCAAACTCCACACCTACGAAGTTCTCACCCGCCAAGTAATAGCCACGCGGGCTCTTAGCACGGCGGATGAATTATATAACCATGCATTGCCGATCTTGACTAGGCTACAGATAGAGATTCCATGGATGAGTTTGCGGTTGATGGGACTAAGGTGTACGAATATCGTGAGTACCAAGAAGCCGGATACACTGGCTTTCTTTGGATTCAAGGGTCATCGAGAGGAGGGGGCGGCAGTTCCAAGAGCTATGATATTGAATGACGAAGAATGGGAACAGTGGCCGGAAGAGGAACTGGGATCTTTGGAACCTGCGGTAGAGACCATGTCCAAGGAGAAGGAAGGATCCAAGTGTACGGATTCAAGGGGTCAAAGTCCTTTTGAGGAACTACTCTGGGACTGTCCGATTTGTTTACTGCCACAACGACCAGATGAGAGGAAGTTCAATGAACATATAGACCTCTGTTTATCACGACAGACAATCCGGGAGGTGGTACAAGAGAGTGAAGCCAATAGTGGATTGCAAAGGCGGACGAGTGATGGTAATCGGAGTACTCAACAGGGAGAAAAGAAGCGGGGTCGGTCGGCGACAGCCGCGGATCCGAAGCAGAAGAAGCTATGTTTCGGCTAGCATGCACATCCCTAGGTACAATGTACACGACATAACATGACTAGTGACTAATGAACATATCTATATATGCTATTTACTGTGAAAATATATAAAAGCGCGCGCTCGCTATGGTATCTTTTGAAAAAAAAAAGCAGATATTTACAGCTCATCCTTGTTCTTGGTCTCCTGCAGCCACCAAAATGACAAGACAAAAAATGTTAAAGTTCATGCCGCCATGGTCAAGTCAGGATACTGACGGTCGTGGAAGAATAGAATGTTGGTACTCACGGTAGCCTTGGCAGCATCGCTAGTGCTCTCGGTCGACTCGCTGGGGATGGTAGTCGTCTGCTTGGGCTCCGACTCCTCGGAGGTGGTAGCCGAGGATTCGGCGGCAGGAGACGAAGTGGTTGAGGTTTTCTCGGCGGTGGATTCTTCGGTAGCTGAGGAAGACTCTTCGGCGGAGGGCTTGGGGACTAGGGGTTCCTTGGGGACGCCGCGGATGCCCATGAGCTCGGTGGTGAAAACTGGAGGGGTGGTGGGTGGATGTTAGCGAACGGGATATTCGGGGGAGGGAGAAGAGGACAGGATTATCGTCGAGAAGGGGGGAGTTGTGATGGAAGCGTGTGAGGTCGGGGGAGGGTTCAGGTTCAGGTTCGAGATGGAGGTTTATATCGCAAGTAGGAGCGGGGGGGGGGGAATGCGTACTCAGAGTCGAGCCGGCGGGAATGGGACCCATGTCACGGTTACCGTAGCCAAACTCGGGGGGGACAGTCAGGGTGCTGTAAGGGATGTCTTATTAGCATGATTCGAATAGTAGTCGAAGAGGAGTACATCGGGACTTACCGCTTATCCCCAACGCACATGTCGAGCAGGCCCTGGTCCCAACTATAGAGACAAGATTAGTGTGTGCATTTCAATTATCGGACAACAACTGTACAAACCCCTTGATAACCTGACTAGCACCTAGAGTGAAAGAGAACGGAGTGCCACGGTCAACGCCTATAATTGGTTAGCCTTTTTTCTTTTTCCCTCGTCGCTAAATTAGAATGACAGTATACACAGGACGCAACTATGGATACATACTGGAATCGAACTTCTTCCCACTGGTCAAAGTACCAGTGTAGTGAACATCGATGGTGTCACCCTTCTTAGAAGGTCTGTCGCAGACGTATTCCTGGGTAGCGTCGATGCCAAGCTCGGCAGCAGAAGCCAGAGCAGCGAGGGCGGTGAAGACAATGGTGGACTTCATTTTAGTATATTGTGGTGGATAATGGGAATCTATTTGGTGTTTGGTGTGAAAGGTGTTGGTAAAAAAGAGGAGGCTTGCGATTAAGGACACTTTTGCGCAAGTTAGTTTAAGCTTAAAAAACCCTGTATATTTCAAGGGTTAGTGGATATGCGACAAGGGCGAGTTTAGTGGCTTTGTTGTCTTTTTTTGTTCATTAGTTACTTTATAAGCGCTCTATTTTGGATTGGATTAGCGAATATAGCATCTCAAAAGTGGAACCTTCTTAGGGTTGTTACTTGTGCCGTCAAAGGCTGATCACTAGCTTCGTCTCCCCTAGGATCGGTTCAGCTTTGCAAATCAATTACCATATGAAAACATGAGACTTCAACCTCCTCCAAAGATCTAATATTACCACCAATTTCATACACAAGGATCCAATTGATGTTATTCAACGAAAAATCAATTGATGGTATATTTCAATACACAAAAAAAAAAAGCCCTCAGGCCGAGAGGAAGCCACCTTTGTTGGTGGCATATATCTCTGTTACAATAAAATTCAAACAAGCCTGGGTCTCTGGCGCCTTTAGCAGTCATGTGTTGAACCAACAATGAAACAAAAGCAACGCAACGGAACGGAACGCAACAGACACAAAAAACGAAACAAGTCGTATTATTTTACAGATTTAAACGGACCGCGGATCACTGGGCAGAAGACCAGACTTGATCAAGTCATCGGGAGACGGCCGGTGCTGGATCTTCTGCTGAAGAGTGTTGGAGAGCATGTTCTTCTGGAGCTCCTGCTGGTGAGCCTGAAGGGCGGGGTGAGCAGTGGACAATGGAAGGATGTTTTCTGTAGAATAGAGGGGAGAGGAAGGTTAGAAATGAATATATGAATGAGGAGAAGAGGCAGACAAGAGAAGGACTTACTCTCGACTAGATCATCGCGGGTAGGGCGGTGTTGGAGGTGGCTGGCCAAGCTGTTTTTACGCTCGGGGGAGGTGACAATGGGGGAGCAGTCAATGGCGATTTCCTGGGCGTCCATTTTGAATGTATGTGAGGATGTCTTTGGATGTATATATAAGAGGAATAGATTGGTGATAGTGTCGCGTAAGTGTGCGTCTACCAACAATAACAAAAAGAAAAAGAAAAAGAAAAAGAAAAAGAAAAAGAAAAGGATGACGGGAACAAAAAAAAAAAAAAGACAACAACCTCCCGACGGGAATAATTGCTACCTTTATATATTCACCGCATCTCTCTCCAACCGACGAGACGAATTGCACACCCCCGATCGCCGCATGTGGCTAGCCAGTGACCAGTGACCAGTGGCCAGTGGCCAGACCAACAACTCTCTCTCTCTCTACGTTACCCAACACCAGATCAAATCCCAGTCCAAACCCAGCCCAGCAACACGGCAACAAGCAACGACCAAAAGACCACATGAACATTTAAGCCCCTCAGTGTCTGTACTAAAGCAGGGCTTCCGCTGCTTAACAAACAAGGTTATGTCACAAGCGGTAGTGTATCTCTCTAGTCGCCGCTAGCTAACGGCAGTGGAACCGATGCATCAGACTGTCCCCCCTGACCAAAGTGTATGAATAGTTGGGTAGAAATTGTGAATATAGAGCGAGCTGGAGTCTAGAGGACAAGTTATAGAGACGACCTGACTGACTTGATAATACTAGATGTTGGCTGGCTGGCTGGCTGGCTGGCTGGAGATGTGCATGACAAGGGTAGATGGGAGGGGGGCGATATACATGTCAATTAAGGCGGGGTTACTTGATTGCCAGCCACTCTATTTCGAGAGGCGGGTGAGATGGAGATGAAGAAAGAAAAGAAGAAAAACTGGGGAAATATTAGACTCACGATCATCATACAAAACGGTAGCTGATTATGGGCGAATGTTTGAGAACGAGTTTAAGCTGCGGTTAGAACCCGTGTACCTGTATCAGAATACATTTCTGAGAGGAGAAACCCCATTTGAAAGGTCTCTGAGCAACAAGGCCCAAAAAAAATATGCAATATTAGTTGGCAATTGAAACACTGGTAGCGTCTCATTGTTACTTGTCAAGATTGAAGCAAGATGCCAGCTGGCATCTATGTTATTGTGAACATATGTTGACAGATGGCAATGTTTTCCAAATGTGGCAACAATATTAAGTTGGACCAATCAGAAATATTCATGTAGAACCCCCCCCCCCCCCAAAAAAAAAAGACATGAGATCAATGGGATGACTTTATATGGCGCGTAAGACTCTGATGATTGAGTACATCAACCTCTTGGTTTTCTCTCTTTCAAGGAAAAGCATATGACATATTCCTTGAGGCTGAGTGGGTGGGTTTGAGGCTTGTGGATTGTGGTGTCAGGGAATTGATTCATGCATGACTGGATGATGAAACAAAGGATATCAAACCGGTCATTCAACCCAGATGGGGAATAGTGGGATGAGGGTATAAGCGAGTTGCACAATTATCCGAGCTGCATTTAATTTATGCAATGTTCTTCATAATACGACCCTAAATATGAGAGCAAACAAACCCTTGGTGTAAAGCATCACGTGTGGAAAAAAAGCGGGGAAGATTACTGGAAAAGTTGCACAGATCCAAAATAGGGATTTTGTCCAACAAGGGGCAACGTTCCTAGCAACCCGTCAAGCCCGACAACAACATCTCTTTTTACAATATGCTCTACCGCTAAACAAGAGCTGCTGAACTAGCCTTGTGTAAGTTGCTCGGCAAGAAGATCATCATAACAATGCGCATCACGACTGGCTAAGAAACCATGACAACTGAGAGATGATGATGGTAGTGGCAAAGAATGTAACGGGTGAAGGGCTACTTGGATGTTGTTGGTGAGAATTGGATTGTTGTATATTAGAGAGCGTGAGTCTGGAAGCTTAAAGTAGGCGTCTATCTTCAAAGAACTGAATATCCTACTTGCCAGTCACACCAGTTTGTTTCACCCCCAGCTCTCTCTCTGTTTTGCCCTACTCGACGCATATATCACGACAAATCTGTGTTTCTTATAGAGAATAGCCGCCAGTTGCCTTTTGGTCATACCTTTGTCCATCCAGAAATTCCATCTTTTTTTTCTTTTTTCTTTCAGATTTGATTCGTCTTTAACAACGATTCCTGTTCTCTATTTTTTGTTTTTTCTTGGTCCAATAAGAAAATCACGTTTTGTTTACTTTTATGGCTACATTCCTACAAGAACAGTGGCTTTCAATACCCCTCCCCCCCCTCAACTAACTATATTGTGTGCTAATATTCTTTCCTTCTTCATAATTATTTATTCTCTAACAAACATTACTTTTATTGTTTTAATCGTCGTCATATTTACTTTTCCTCACGATATTCCAACTACAAAAAATCTACAAAAAGCTTACGATATCTCTACCAATATGATTGAACTAGATCTCGTCCAAGTTCTCATGTGCTTGCTTGCCTTTTTCCTTGTTATAGAACTTGGCTTGACATGGGGTTGTAAGTCACGATCTATTCTCTTCTCACTCGCTGTGCTCTCATTTTCAGGTTCAGTTCCGGTCACCCTTTACAATTCGCGTGCTATAACGGCTTCTGTACATACATATATACGTGAACCAATTTAACACATCTCTAGTGGTCCATCTTCTACAAGGACAAACCAAAATCGCCAACTTCGTCCTCTTCTGCACCGTCTGGTCTTTTATCCTCCTAATCTACCTCTTCTTCACCTCCAAGTACATCCCCAAGCTCTTTCGCCGCCGTCTTGCCCTTTCCCTCCTCTTCATCACTGTCGTCTTCTGGCTCTGCGGCTCCATCACCCTCGGTACCTGGGTTGGCATCCCTCACCCCACCAATCACAAGCAGCGGGTTGCCCAGGCTGCCTCGGCGTTTGGCTTCTTCATCTGGACCATTTTTACGATTTTGATGTGGATGGAGTGGAAGGCGATGAGACAGACAAATAAAATCAAGAGGGAAAACTACAAGGACAGTTCACTTGGTACAGGGATTTCTTCGTCAACTTATATGCAGACAAGTTCTCGCTATGCCGAGTCTTCGGTGGTGTAAATGGTGGGAAATGGCACCTGGGGAGTCTTGTGATAAGACTATGAAGATGGTGGGCTGATCAAAGGAATATAAGGATGATATTGGGTGGCTTGCTACGATTTATGGTTATTTTCTTTATGATATTTTATTAGGGTCTAGGGTTAGGATTAGCATCGTGTTTAGGAATAAAACTTGGACTGAGTTGTTCTTATATTTGTTGGAATGTCTCTCGACTTTGGATAATGAGGCTGGTTGTAATATCCGGCAGCAACATCCCTGGCTCCTGTCGGCCGAATCAGATAGCAGAAAAAGAGCACGCTGTACCTACAATTAATATCCTTACAACAGAGATGAGACACGGGGAAGACGGGCAGAAGAATGGTGCAATATAAACAAGATGGACAAGGTGGTTTTTATGTTGGCGACTGAGCAAGAAGAATTTCAATCTGATGCGTGCATTTTCCAATGGTTGCTGTCGGTGTCGGTAGGTGGTAAAAAATTGTTGAATATAGCGGCCAAGGACGTTGATGACAGCAGATTGCCGAATTGGACAAGGAGAAAATAATGCCTGATTCAGGACATGTTATGCTATGTTTGGTGAGGGTTTAGACTATCGTGAGATAAGCTTATAGGTCAAATCAGGAAAGAACTAGCCAATGTTGTTTTTGGAAGGAACCTGCAAAGACTAACCCTATATCAAAGGTAAAGGGAAATGAGGTTTTTTTACTTTTTTTTTTAAAGGGAAAGAACCACAAGGCTGAGGTTTATTCTTCCGTGCATCGACAATGACGACAACTAAATCTTATTGATAACTCATGTATTCTGTACTCATCTTTTTGTAGTCCAATCATCGACTTTTCCTCACACATCCCATTTTCATCCCTTCTCCTTTGATCTTCAAGGCCAGGAAGTGGATAATCCTTCGACGACAAGGCCAGCCATATAAAGAGAGGGCCAACACAACCTCTCTTCCTTGGCGAGCGACGCCATCGCAATGCACGGCGGGGGCACGTGGGTTGTATTTTGGATGCAGAAAGGCCGCCCGGGAACACACCGCAGATGTGAGCGAAAACTAGAGTTGTCATATTAGAAAAAAACAAAGGTACACAGGAGTTAGTTGGGGCTTGGTGCTATCTGTGGGTATCAAGTACCACCCTCCACGACGTTGTTAGATAATCAGGCCCCTATTTAAACGTCGTCTCCCTCTGAGCGGTTTCCTCACTTCATATTTCTTCTCTATTCTCTAAGCTCAGCTTCTATATTACTTTCATCTAGCACAATGAAGTCCTCTGTTGCCGCCGCCATGATCGCCTTCACGGCTTCAGCCGTCGCCATCCCGGCGAAGCCCCCGGTCCAACAAAAGACCTTCAACTCCACAACCCCCTTAGTTTCCGTCGGCTCCAAAGCCGTCAAGAACATCCAACTCGGCGTCCGCCCCTACTGGCTCATCGACCACATGGCCAACTCCACAGCCAAAACGAAGCTCACCAAGTGCGCCGCCGAAAAGGAATCCTTCAAAACCTCGCACTGGTCCATCGGCCACCGTGGCGGCGGAACTCTGCAGATTCCGGAGCACTCTCTTGAGTCCAACTTGGCGGGTGCCCGTATGGGTGCTGGCATCCTGGAATGCGATGTTGCCTTCACCAAGGACTTTGAACTGGTCTGCAGACATTCACACTGCGATCTGCACACCACCACCAACATCGTCACCATCCCCGAGTTAAACGCAAAGTGCCAGCAGCCGTTTACTCCCGCCAACGGCACTGCAAATGCTTCGGCCAAGTGTTGCACTCAGGACATCACTCTGGCGGAATTCAAGTCGCTCACCGCCAAACAGGACGGCTACAATGCCTCCGCTCTTACCGCCGCGGACTACCAGTTTGGAACGCCCCGCTGGAGAACTGACTTGTTTGCATCCAATGCGACGACTATCTCGCTGAAAGAGCATATTGCCATGGTGCAGGAGCATGGTCTTCGCCATACCCCTGAGCTCAAAACTCCTGATCTTGGAATGCCCTGGAACAACTTTACACAGGAGCAGTTTGCACACAAGATGCTCCAGACGTACCGTGATGCCGGCGTCAACCCCGCGGATGTCTTCCCACAGTCATTCTACTACCCGGACATCCTGTACTGGCAGGCCAACGAAACAGACTTCAAGGACCAGCTGGTATATCTGGATTCCAATGGCGAGACCAACGCCACTCTGCCCCATGCCATAAAGCTGTTGGATCAGTATGCCAAGGATGGTGTCCCGATTATTGCCCCGCCTCTGTCATACCTGATGGCCGCCCAGGATGGCAAGATTGTGCCCAGTGAGTACGCGTTGAAGGCCAAGGCTCTCGGGTTGAAGATTGTCACCTGGTCGCTGGAGAGATCGGGGTTTCTGAGTGATGGTAGCCATGGTGGTGGTTATTATCAGTATGCGGCGTCGGCGATTAACCGTGAGGGGGATGCGTTGCAGTTGTTGCATGTGTTACACAAGGATATTGGTGTTATTGGTGTTTTCTCGGATTGGGTGGCGACGACTTCGTTTTATGCCAACTGCTATGGTCTGTGAACACGTAGTTTTTTTTTTTTTTTTTTTTTTTAAGGGAAAGGGAAGAAAGTGATGGGAGGGGATGGGGCTTTTTGAAGACTACAGCGAGATATTATGTTGACGACTTGATATAATATTATGAGGTGTTTATTGATCCTGGGTATCTTTTCTTTTGATTTCGCTCAGGGTTTTGACCTTGGCTATATATGTTTATACAGGTTTCTGTCCCGAAAAGAAAGACAAGCTAATGTATGCATGTCGTTTGTAATTGTTTAAACCCTCTATTGCCTCCGCTGTCAACCGATCCAACTCATTTTGAGGAATCCCCAACCTGGTCAACGCTCTCGCCTTTGCTGACTCGAATAAGGCATCCAAGACTTCTATCATGTAAAGTCCAAGTAACCTGTGGTGTCGTGTCTGTGAGCGTTTGTCAGAAATGTTAGCCTCGAAATGTTCCTACAGATTATCAAAACGGGGGAGGGGAAACATACCTTTGCCCATCTTCCAATGGGAATCTTGATTGTCTTTTGCTTTATATTCTCAAAGCCAGCAGCCTCCAGATACGGCATTAAATCTTTTCCAATAGTCCACTTTGACCCAAATTCTGTCATGCCTTGGGCTATCAACTCTAAGAATCTCTTGGGCGGATGATCGTCCGGCATTGTGCCATCTGAACACTCTAGATATCCATGAAACTCTGTACATTCAACAAACCCTCCCGGAGCCAAGTGCTCAAAAGAATTTCTTAATACAGTCTCCGGACTCCGTAGAAACGCAAACACATGCCTCAGATATACCAAATCAAAGCCACCCCCATGCAGCCACTGCTCATCCTCAATATCATCCACCATAAATCGCACATTCGGCGGCAGCCATTCGGGCATAATGGGAGATAGATCGACTCCAATGACTTCAGCGGCGGGGAATGTTTCGGCGACGTCAATGGCCCAGCGGCCAGTTCCGCAGCCGAGGTCAATGATGCGTTGGGGCGGATGGATGAGCTGGCTTTGGAAGAGGTGGCCTTCGGTGACTTCAAGGAGGAGGGCGTGCTTGAGGGCATCGCGTTCTTGCTCAGCGTCGTCATTGGGGAGTGGGTAACGGCCATGGCGGAATTTGTGGAACTAGGGGATGGGTTAGTGGGGCAGAGGGATAGAGGGAGAGGGAGAGAGAGAGAGAGAGACCTGGTGACCAACTTACTCGACGGCCATTTTCAAATTCATGGCGCATAACAATGGATGATAACTCGATTTCATAACTTTCAACGTCGAACTCCTGGGAGTCGTAGTCGGAGGAGTTGCCGGCTTCGAGGCCAGAGGTGAATGAATCGTGGCTGTAGGTGCTGGAAGCGGAGGAGTTGGGGAGCCATTGGAGGACAATGGGAGGGGCGGTGCCGGGTGAGGAGGAGCTGGCGGAGGGACCAGCAGCGGTCACGGGGTGGAAGTTTTGGGCGGTGGGGGTTGGGGAGGAGTTTGGAGAGCTTGTCATGGTGAGTGATGTAGAGGGAGAGTGATGTAGAGGGAGAGTGATGTAGAGGGAGAGTGATGTGTAGAGAGTGAGTGAATGTGAAAAGAAAGGGGGAGAGGGGGGAGAGTGAGTGAAGGAGCGAAGATGATAGAAGTGTTTATAGTGATGATGTATATGTTTGTTGTAAACAAAGAACGAATCGAGTTGCCGGATGTATGAGGTTCAACATTTGGAAGAGCAAGTCAAGTGTCAAAATCGCGGGGTAATCTGATATCCCAAATGTCGAGTGCCGTAGCGTCTCGATGGGACTATAGTCTGGGCATGTATGTAGGTACATACATAAACGGCACAGAAAAGAGAATTAAGCTTTGTTGGTTGAACCAAAAAGAAAAAGAAGAAGCAAAAAAGAAGTAAAAGCCACCGACACTGGAAACTTGTTTCAAAGTCCGTGTCCAGCTCTTTTTCTACTCTCTTCCAGTTGAGTCAGTCCGTGCAGAGTTCCTTCTTGGTCCTTTTTTTTTTTTTTTTTTTTTTTTTTTTT
>MKGJ01000510.1:170-17124 GCA_002018255.1 Bretziella fagacearum | reverse complement strand
AAAAAAAAAAACGCTTCACAAGCTCTTCAGCGCCCTTGAAAACTCGCCCGGAGCGAGCCTCGTCATCACTATTCCACTATCAGCTACAAGCACCGTCTGAAATACCAACCCGCTATATGGCACTAGCTTCAATCTGGCCCTTAGTCTATCGCAATTGGATCGCCTACGCCGTCAAGTAAAACCTGGTCTTGCTATACAAACATATTTTCTTTGACCTTTTCCTCTCTCTCTCTCTCTCAGCTTTATTCGACGCATTATTCGCTTCTGAATCTGGAAAAGTAAAGCCTGATAGTCACCAAGCGTCCCGCCTATCAACGCCGTTCACACCGAAACTGTTCACACCGAAAAATACGCCTTCATACTCGTTACCCTCCCCCCCCCAAGGCAGCCTCTGACATTTTCCAATCTGCCATTTACTTGTATTGTGATTTCAATATTCGGCATTCTTGTCGGCTATCGTGTCCTCCAGGCCAATTTGAGAATACCTCATCTGTCCGCCCCACGCATTTTTTCTTTCATCTACACTACAGAGGCGCCTACCTTTGAATCCTCACTTCCTCACAAAACAAGAGACCTTGGATTTCTCTCTCCAAAGATACCTATACAACTACTATCAGCTGAGTCACACGCGTCTCACGCATCCTTTCACGAGGCCTCGTGGCAACATCAATTAGACTTCACCGGATCTATATCCCCGGATAAACGCCTCCGTCCCGATACTGCTCCGCCGATTCATTCGCAAACACGGAACCATGGATATTGAACAAAAGTCTGTCAACCGCTACAAAACCCATCCATTTCGCTAAAGAAAGCACTTTGCGCTATTGGCAACGTCATATACTAACTTTCTCTTACTCTACAGATACATTGGACTTGGCCTGGCCGTCTGCTCTTCTCTTGCCATTGGCGCTAGTTTTGTTATCACCAAAAAGGGCTTAATACAAGCCGAACAGCGCCATGGCTTCGAGGGAGACGGTTTTGTATATCTTCGCAGTCCCATCTGGTGGGCTGGCATCATCCTCAGTATGTTGACACTCTCTACCCTAATCTACCAACCCAAAACACACGGCACACTACTACTTTGCTGCAATAGTTCACTAACCTACCGCTGTCAATAGTGGTTATTGGTGAAGTTTGCAATTTCGCCGCTTACGCATTCGCCCCTGCCATTCTTGTCACGCCTCTTGGTGCCCTCTCCGTTCTTATTGGTGCTGTGCTAGGTTCATATTTCCTCAAAGAAGAGCTTGGTATACTGGGAAAGCTTGGAAGTGCCAACTGCCTTTTGGGTGCTGTCATAATTGTTCTCCACGCCCCAGCCGATGAGGTCATTGGGACCATTGACCAGATTCTCGAATATGCCATTCAGCCAGGCTTCTTGCTATACACCCTATTGGTGACTGTTTTTGCCATTGTCATGATCTACAAGGTTGCGCCAATCTACGGAAAGCAAAATGCCCTCATCTACCTCTCGATTTGCTCGACTGTTGGCTCCATTAGTGTCATGTCCGTCAAGGCCTTTGGTATTGCACTCCGTCTAACTTTGAGTGGCAACAACCAATTCACGCATCCTTCAACCTATGTCTTCATGATCACGACGACTGTCTGCATTCTAGTGCAGATGAACTACTTCAACAAGGCTTTGGCGCAATTTCCGACTAACATGTAAAGTTATCATCTACCCGAGAGTTTTTTTTTTTTTTGTTTGTTTCCCACCTATTAACCCATATTTCCTATACAGTGTCAACCCTCTCTACTATGTCACTTTTACGACTGCAACTCTCATCGCCTCATTCATTTTGTTTCGCGGCTTCAACACCACCGATGTGGCTAACACTCTATCGTTGTTGTGTGGCTTCCTCATTACCTTTACTGGTGTCTACTTGCTCAACATTTCCAACTCCGACCCCAATGGCCAGACTCATCGCAACGGCGCTTACGACATCACCGGAACCGACATGATTTCCAGCATCCAGACCCGCCTCAGTATGCAGTCTCGTCGCAGCTCTACCCACCGCATGAGCATCGGTAGTCAACACGGTGACCGTCGTGGGCTTATGCGTGCATTCGACGAAGAGGCAGGTTTTGGCCTTGGCGACGACAGCGATGAGGACATTGCTGAGACTAGACCTATCAATGGGTCCTCTAAGCATTCCCGTACAAACAGTAAAGGGACTAGCTCCAAATTTGAGGAGCAAGATATAGAGCTTCAAGAACAGAAGGGTCCCATCAGATAATGCTACATGTGTGCTGAGTCTATGGGCTTTGTAACCCCCTATATCTGTGTTTTAAGTGTTCAAGTTATACCTGTTTGTTTTTTGTTCCGTCTCTCTATATCTTGTTTTTTTTTTCTTTTTTTCTTTTTTTCTTGTATTTGTCCTATTTCCCTTGTTGCTTAGTCTATCGAGGACTATCCCCATATCACGACGACAAGACCCGAGTATCCAGATTATCTAGCGTACTCTTGTACTCTTGTTGTGTCTTTGTTATATGCTCTGTACAACTTCCCATCCACCAATGCTTGCTCCATTTGCAATGCTACGCAACGCAACGTCACGCTGTTTCTGTTCTACGTAACGATATGACGCATTCTGATTTACTTGAGCGGGAATGATCTAGCCACGTACTATCTTGTATATTCTTTGTTTTGGTTTTCTTATATTTTTTTTTTTTTTGGCGTCTTCTCCCATTTCAATCTCTATGAATGGGGTCTAGGGTTTTTCGTCCCCTTTGGATGATGCATGGTGTTGGGTTCTTTTGGGAGGGCCGGTTTTGCATTTTCTTCTATTTGTGAATATTAATGTTCCGACTTCATTGGTCATGGCTTGGGTTTCTTTGTTTTACACCATCACATACATGGCATTTTTTTTGGGGGGGGGGGCTTTACTTTGGCTTTCTTTTTTGGGTTGTTCGGTGGTTTGGTGTCTGGAAGTTAGATTTGGTTTGTGATCCAATTGATTATATATATATATATATTCGTTCATGTTTGACTTGATATAACCCAAACTCCAGGTCATCAAGGGTTGATATTGATCAATTGACCCTAGACTTGACATATAAACCGCCCGCTCTTTGAGTTGCGGAAATGACTAACGCCTAATCTAACACAGAGTCGATGTATTTTCAAGTGTTTTTGTATTGAGAACCACACAAACTATCAACCAAAGTAAAACCGGTCACTTTTTGTTCTCATTTAATACCAAGTGAATACAACCTTGAAAACTTTTGACAGATATTTCGACAAGCATCAAGCCGCAGAAACATACGTCTTCTTTTTACTTATTCCAACGTCCCAAATCTCAAACAGGCATTGAAAAAACATGACTCTTCTTTTTTCCTTGGTGAACAAATGTTGATCGTTGATTCTTTTTTTTCTTTTTTCCTTGGGTATTGATTCCTTCTCTCTGCTAACTGACTATAGAAGGGAGGAAGGGGGAGAGATGAGGGGGTGGGAGCAAGCAACGGGGGAGGGTATCCCCAGGGGGAATGTAAACGGGGAGACCGCGGCGGGAGGCGTCGACGTAGTAGAAGGTGTGAGTATGAGAAGAGAACCGTGGGTATGACAAGCCTTTGAACGGTAATAGAAAAACAAAGTCGTCATGATTCGTAATGAAACAATGTAGAGAAAATGCGCGGGGATGAACGGTACTAAATAGCCTCTTTTTGATAAAGAATTTCCTCAGCGCCCCGGTGTTTTTGATTGAACCTCCACCTCGCCGCTGCATAGTTTCATTCCCCAATTCATGTCCCAGAGTAAAGCAAAAAAAAAAAAAAAAATCCAAACACCCATCCCTATTCCTCCTTTCACCCTCTACGGCACAATCTCCAACGTCGATGAATCAGTTCGGGGGACACCGTTAACCGCTCACCTGCCCCGTTGACGTCTTTAAAACACCAACATTAACCCAAGGTTGAATATTGCCTAGACGCAGAGAGCCCTCAGAGCTAGAGCTAGTCTATTGCTCCTCAACAGCAACCTCCTCAGTAACAACCTCCTCCTCAGTAACGGTAGCGGCAGCAGCAGCAGCAGCGGCAGCCTTGGCACCGTAGTCCTGGCTAGATGGTTGGGAAATAGGCTGCTCCTCCTTGGGTTCAATGATGGTGACGGCATCGGGCAGAGCCTTTTGAGGGCCAGACTTGGCATCGGGATCAGCACCACGCATGATCTTGACCTTGATACCCAAGACACCCTGGCGAAGCAGGACGTGGCGAGTGGCGGTGTCAATGAACTCGCGGGCGGGCTGACCAGAGTGGATCATGAAACCATCAGTGAACTTCATGGACTTGGCACGAGCGGCACGGAGCTTGCCAGAGACGACAACCTCGCAACCCTTGGCACCAGACTCCATGATGAAGCGCAGGACACCGTAGCAGGCACGGCGGACGGCCAGACCGTTGAGCAGCTTGTAGCGCAGGGACTCGCACTGGGCGACGGCGGACAGACCACGGTTCTGGACCTTGGCGGCGTACAGAGAGACCGAGTTCTCGGGGAACTTGAAGCGCTTCTGGATCAGGGAGGTGAGCTCGCGGATGCGGCGACCCTGCTCACCGAGAACCTCCTGGGTGTGGGTGGCACGGATGATAATGTCGGTGACGGTGGGGGTGACGCGGACCTCAACGCCAGAGTAACCCTCCTCAGCCAGCTCGCGCTGGAAGAACTCGTTCAGCTCGGCGTAGAAAACACCGTCAGCAACGAACTTTCTCCGCTTGGAGCTGTGAAGCAATATTTGTCAGTTATACGTTGTTCGCCATATTTTGGATTGACCCTACGGTCCAGTGGTGGGGGGTTGTTCTGTTTCGAGCTCGTCATAATATTTTGTGAGGGGCATTATCCAAGTCGATTTGTCTGATATTGCAGTTGGGTATTGATTGTGAAGGCGTCTTTTTTGAAATATATATTTTTTGAGATCGATTTTGTTCGTTTGGCGAATCAATGGTGGTCGAGAGAATTATATCTGCGGCTCCGTGAGACTTGACATGGTGGTTCTAGTGGGAGGGATCGATCGTTGTTGAAATTTCGACTTGCACGTATAACTGTGCGTGCATGGTTGTTCGTCGTAGCGTTTGGAATTCGATATTGACGATGCCCTCCTCAAAAAAAAATAATGACGGCATCAAACAGGCCCAGGGCGGTTCAAACTCACATCTGGACACCAGCAATAGAAGCCATTTTGTTTGTGATGATTATCGATCGACTAGACTGACGAGGGACGAATTGGCGGTTAACGTGGGAGAGGAAATCATGGACTTGCAAAGCAATACACTCAACTCTGACTAGCAATCCTAGATCCACTTTGCGACAAACATTTTGGTTGTGTGCTCTGAAAATTGGAAGCCCTAAGTCGATTTTCTTGCGTGGGTCCGACGCCTCAGATGATAGCGTGGCGTATTGTATGTGGCGTTAGTGGGGTTTGGTTGGAGGTTGTCCATATCCTTGTCAGATACTCAAACGATAAGATAAGAGAATATGCAAGTGGATCCACGTGATTTCGCTTCAATGGGGCAGCAGATAGCCCTGATTTTTCCATTGTGACCAGTTAGACTGCCCACGTCATTGCCTTTTACAGCGCTGGTCGCAAGGCTAGACCTGGCCTTCAACCGCCACATATGTTAGCCCAACTGCCCCACGAAAGCCTGACTAAGGAGTCGATTTTGTATACATGTTGATTCTCAACAGCAGTATTATCTGAAAGTTTGAATATCAATTATCAAAACATTCTTCTCCTTGCCACCTATCGTGAATGCGCATTTCTCGCATAGCTATAGCTACTCTCATCCTTTACACAGTATCTCTTCTGAATAACATCTTATTTTAACGCTTTGCAATCCTTTGATTGTCCGGCCTTATTAATATCTACGCTTTTTCAATTCCTCTTCAAATTCACTCAACCGCCTACAAATCTCATTTTTGTGATCCCCACAGCTCTCGTCGAGCGATCCTCATTTTCACCTCTTGACCCGTGGTCGCCTGACCATATTTCTCGCAAATATGGAGGTCCGAAAGGTATTGTCGTGCTTTCTAGGTTGTAACCTCTGGTGGTGCGATTCAGCACTGACAATATCATCTTAGGTCCACGAGAATGTCGAGGGAATTAGCAGTGGCCGCACCTCCACTGGTACCCTACGCCTTACCGATTTCCACCTCATTTTCAGTGCCCCTGCTCCGCAGCCTGTCAAGCCTACCACGGACAGTGGAGACGCCTTCGCTCCGGCCCCTCCGGCTAAGAGACGGGAGTCATGGATCACCTACCCCATGATTTCGCAATGCATATTCCGACCGACTCCTCCGAAATCTAGAATACCATCTTCAATACGCCTAAGATGTCGTGACTTTACTTTTGTCATGTTCACCTTCCCCGACGATATCTCGGCCAAGGAGGCATTCGAGTTCATTCGACAACGGACATGCAAACTCAACTCTGTGCGCAGTCTTTATGCGTTCCACCACCAACCTCTTAAGATTGAGAGGGGCATGAATGGTTGGTCTGTATACGATGCGCGCGCCGAGTTTCTTCGTCAAGGAATTCACGAAAAGTCAACTGACAAAGGTTGGCGCTTGTCTACTATCAACAAGGACTACTCCTTTTGTGACACCTACCCTGCCATTCTTGCTGTACCTTCGTCCATTTCGGATAATACTCTGAAGTATGCCAAGGAGTTCCGATCTCGAAACCGTATTCCCGCCCTTACCTACCTGCATCCCGTCAACATGTGCACCATTTTGCGCAGTTCCCAACCCAGATCTGGAATTCTTCGCAAAACCAACATTCAGGATGAGCGCCTTGTGTCTGCTGCGTTCAACTCAAATGCCCCTAAGAATACAGACCCTGAAGGCCCGGCTGATGCTATTGATCAAAGCGGCTTCCTTGAGATTTCGGCTTCACAGGTTGATCTAGGTCAAGAAAGTGGTTCCAGTAGTCCACAACAGTCGGCTAGCGACGACTTCGCCGATGCGGATCGTCAAAATCTTTACGATGAAAAGACGGGCAAGCGATTGATTTATGGTGCCCAGCAGTGCAACTTGATTGTTGATGCCCGGCCTACTCTCAACGCCATTATGAATCAGGTACAAGGATATGGTTCCGAGACGATGGACAACTACAAGCATACGGAAAAGGTATTTTTGTACATTGGGAACATTCATGTAATGCGGTCTTCTCTGAACAAGGTTGTGGATGCTATCAAAGATGCCGACATGGTATCACAACCACCGGATTCTGCAGCCCTTCATAGCAGTCAATGGTTGAAGCATACCCAAGCAGTACTTGTTGGTGCTTCCACGATTGCCCGTAGGGTTGGAATCGACCATTCTCATGCTTTGATACATTGTTCTGATGGCTGGGATCGTACTAGTCAACTCTGTGCATTGTCTGAGATGATGTTAGATCCTTACTACCGCACCATTAAAGGTTTCATGGTGCTTATTGAAAAGGACTGGCTGTCTTTTGGACACATGTTCCGCCTTCGTTCTGGGCACCTCAACCACGAAAGCTGGTTTGTTATCCAAAAGGATGCCCTTGCTGGTACTACTGTCAACCCTGGTGACTCGGATAATGGCATGCCTGATGCAATCATGAACATCATGAGGAGACTGCAGAAAGGCAATGAAGATATGGATGATAAGCAGTCAGAAACTACATCTGCCTCAGCTCCAGCTGAAGAAGCTACAGATCTCAAGATGGTCAGCCCTGTATTCCACCAGTTCCTAGACTGTGTATATCAGTTGGTCCGACAACACCCCAACCGCTTCGAGTTCAACGAGCGTTTTTTGCGTCGTCTTCTTTACCACCTCTATTCCTGCCAATACGGAACTTTCCTATACAACTCAGAGAAGCAACGTGCTGATAACAAGGTGGCTGAACGCACAGCTTCTGTTTGGGATTACTTCCTTGCCCGACTTCCCGAATTCATCAATCCTGATTATGACCCCGTCATCAACGACCGTGAACCTAGCAAGGAGCGCCTTATTTTCCCTAACATCAAGGCAGTTCGCTGGTGGCATCAGTGCTTCAACCGTGCATATGACGAGATGAACGCATATCTTGATGCCGGCGCTGCAGCTGTCTACGATGAGACCGCCGCTGTCCTCGCTGCGGTAACTGAAGCAACTGCGTCAACTTTCTCTGGCTCTGAAACCCATAGTCAACCACTTGATCTGAACGCCTCCATATCAAGCCTCCCACCACCTTTACAGCAGTCAGCTAGTGATCCTGGGCGGCTCCAAAGTATGGTCACCATTTCGACCCCTCCGCCCCTGCATGTTGGTCCCACTATGGAGTCGGTACATACCATGCTTACCCCACATGCGAACTCTGACCCACAATCTACGGCTTCATCAACGGCGGAAGCTTGTGTCAATCAAATACAGGAAGGTATCACCAATATCAACCTTGCCAATGCTGTTCCTGCATTCCTTCAGCGTACAACGACCCCAACGGCTCCCGTCAAACCCCGTACGGAACAGGAGATGGAAGAAATGATGTAGAGTATTGTTAGCTCTGAAGATCGCAAGCCCTACCATTGGGTAGAGACGGAAAACACGGTTACCTGTGATACTCGGCAGCGGCAACTTGATTTTGACGCAGCAGAGGAAATTATCAACAACCCTCAGGAAACCGATATCAATGGGTTTCCACTACTTGTTACTCCACCACAGTACGAAGGTCCCGTTGAAGATCAGGATCTAATTTTCAAGAACAATTTGGTTGGCCGGCTTCGTGACCGGTTGCCTCATGGAATCTTCGCCAAGCATAAGATCTGTATCTCTCCAACGTGGGAAACCCAAGGCTCTGATGTATCAGATAGAGGGCCTCATGATATCACGCCACATGTCTCGTACCTTGAGAACGCACAAACCGAGCCTGAATCCGATACTTCGTCCGAGTCCAAGTCTCAAAACTCACACCGAGAGGAGGGTTTCAAAGCTCGGGTTCGAGGGATTTGGATCCATGCTACCAGTGCCATGAAGGGTTTTATTCGGCCCAAGAAAGATGATATCGATTATCCGGATCCGGGTAACGAAGATCAGGATATTGTGGTTGCGATGTATTCCATGGGCTGAGCCTTCCATGCTGTGGGCTTTTAATGTTTCTTTTACATGTGCATTTTATGATTAGCATTTTTATCAAGCGATTGTTTCTCTTTTTTTTTCTTTCTTATATTCTTTTCGAGTTCTTAATGACTATATGCTCTTAATGAGGTTTGATATGATCCGATTACTTGAGCAACACTTTCATTATGACAACTCTATCCTCCTAACATTTGTGGCACATGAACACAGTGATATATGCATGGACATTAATAACGGGCTTTGTTTGATGCTATTTTTTGTATTATATTCTTTCATTTTTTACTTGTAATCATTTTGAGCATGACTAGATGCTCGTCAACCAAACTTTTCTCATCCCATCCTCTGATTCTCTACAGGAAGGCCTCTAGGTTGATCTCCAGCGTGCTCGTGGGGTATTTCAGCTCAAACTTCTCAAGCACCGACGGGTGCAGGATACCAAACTCACCAATGCGATGCTCCTTGCCCTCGAAACGGGCATGAATAGCAGCCGCACGACCCTTCAGGAAGGTCGGGTGCTCAATCTCCTCCAGCCAGTAACCGTCGCCAGCGACGCTCTGGCTAGCAATGAAGGGGACACGCAACATGTGCAAAAGGCGGTCCAGCAGCCCGTGCACCTGTTCAAAACCTGACGTGCGACCGTACCAAGCTGCGGAGAAGTGTCTCTCGTTACGAGCCTTACGCTCGGCGGAAGGATCCTTAAAGACGACATCGCCGCCCTCGAAGACCTTTATGGGGAGGGCGTGGCCCTTGTTCTCGCGGACGGTCTTGAGGATACCGGGGACGAGGGAGGTACGGACCACTTGGAACTCAGCGGACTTGGGGTTGGCGATGCGGACAGCGGTGGTGCCGTCGTCCTTGCGGTTCAGCCATGAGAAGTTCTCGTCGTGACTGCAAAGGGTAAGAGGCATGACCTCGTTCCAGCCAGCAAAGGCGGCATCTTGGCGGATGATGTCGGTCAGCTTGTTGATAGGCTGGGGAGCACCGATGGTACCGGACTTGTTGGGGTCCATGCGGGGTAGATTATTGTAGCCGTAGCCGATAGCAAGATCCTCCATGACATCACACTGGTGCAGGACGTCGGCACGGGTGACGGGGACGACGACGTCAAGAAGGTTGGCGTCCTCAGTGGACTGGGTGGCGGACAGAGACATCTTGCCGAGCATGATGGTGATCTCGGGGACGGACAGGTCTAGGCCGGTCAAGGTGCGTAGGTAGTCAATCTCAACCTGCATGTTGCGCTCCTTGAGCGAGGGGGTGATGCGGGTCTTGCGATTGTGCTCCGAGACAATCTTGACGGGCTCAATGGTGAAGGGTTTGGCGCAGTGCTCGGAGAACATGGCGACGATGATGTTGCAGACGATATCTAGCTTGGTGGCATCGGTGGCGGTGATCTCAATCAGGACGTTCTTGGTGTTCTTGGCGATTTTACTGTGGTTGCCGTTGATGATGGGGGGCAGTGAGCATACGGTTCGCTTAGCGTCGAAGATGACAGGGTATTTGGGAGCATCGCGGATAATGGAAAGGTAGCGGCGCAGGTGGAGGTCGTTTTCGTAGAACTTCATGAGCTCCTCGCCATCCATCTCCTTGGTCTGGTTGAGGGGCGCGAACTTGATGTCCTTGGGCGGCAGGGCCTCGTAGCTGAAGGGACCCTCGATGGAGTCGAGATCATGGGTACCAATGGAGACAAGAGTGCGCTGGCGCGCCAGGTTTTGGTGCAGCTTATCCTGGAGGGCAATGAAAGAGTCGTAGGCATCCTGAGTGAAGGTAATGTCGCGAAGGATAGCGCCGGCCAGAAGAGGGCGAATTTCGGCGGTAGACTCGTGCACGCGCAGTTCAACCAGCTTGCCATCAGCGGGCTCAACAAGATGGTACGTGGGAGTAGGGATGCGTCCAAGGAAGATGTTCAGGTTGCGGGCAATACCCTCGAAGCAAAGAAGATCGTAGCGGTTTGCGGGCATCTCAATCTTGAGCTCAGGCGGCGCCGGCTTTCCGTTGACGAGAGGGCGGTCGGCGTCATCTTCGGTATCCTCGTCCAGTTCAATTCCGTAGTCGAAGCACAAAGTCTCAAACTCCTCCTTGGTGAACCTAAAGGCATAGTAACAGAAAAAGGTCAGTATACAGGATAAAATGATAATCGTATGGACAAGCTCAAGCAGAAGAGGGGCCGGTCTCCCGGAGGCGGGACCTCAAGGCGGCCGGGGGATTAACAGAGGAGGGGCAGGATGCCATAATGGTACAAAAGGGTTTATACGCACTTCCGGCCCAAGGCCTTGAAGAGCTGGTACTTGTCGACGGTGATGGTAGGCATGACGGGCTAAGCTAATGCTTATATCGAGACAAGAATAGAGAAACCTGGAAGAATCAAGAAGAGGGGCCGTCAAAAGGACGATTCGGGTCGGCGTGGGAATTGACGATCTAAGCAGGGTGGTTTTTTTTTTATTAGTTTAGTTACAGGGCCCTTGTATGACGGGCAAAGGTAGCGTCTCAGCTTCACTATAGATAGGCTTTGACTTTGGGTTCGTCCGTCTCTGTAATAATTTGGCGTTTGAGATTGAGTCACAGACTTGAAGTCTGGGTCTTTGGGACAACCGTCTAGAGCGGCCTGTATAAAGTGCTTGTTAGAGGAGTACATGACTCTACCCGCAAAGTTCTTAGTAACAGTCGAGTACACATGCTAACATGGATTACAGTAAAGGTGAGTAGGTAGGTACCTACGCCACCGATTGCGGGGTGGTTTTGTGGCACATGAGCGGCGTGGCTGATTGACTGCTCTAGGGTTAAATAATATTAGGTACATCATGTTCCTTGAAAAAAAAAAAGAACTAAACTCTAAAGATAATTCCATGGTTAGCGTAGTAAGGCTCAACTTACGAAGCTCCTCTACTTTAGCTGTCCCTGACCTCGTCAAGCGCAAGAGCTCCCCCTTTTTGGGGTAACCTTCACTACATGCTTCTTTATCGGTCGCCAGGCCCTTGACAAATCTGCAGAAAATTCCAGCAGAAACAAGCTGCAGGTCAATAAGATATATCCGCCAGAA
The DNA here is from genome assembly GCA_002018255.1 of Bretziella fagacearum. Classification (NCBI taxonomy): domain Eukaryota; kingdom Fungi; phylum Ascomycota; class Sordariomycetes; order Microascales; family Ceratocystidaceae; genus Bretziella; species Bretziella fagacearum. The sequence goes on along the minus strand of MKGJ01000510.1, from coordinate 5,020 downwards.
CCCCTCGCCAGCCTTGTAGAATTTCAGTGTATGTTCGCATGATGTCTGAAGCTGGTAGGGCAAATACTGATTACTATAGTTAGTGTTTTGCCACTGATAGACAGGGCGTTAGCAGGTTGGCTTCAGTGGACAGAAACATGCTTGTTCCCCCTATAAATGATCGCTATCCTTCTGTATTTGCATTGCGTTTTATTGTTGTTATTGTTTGGTGGCTTAAGCAACGGGTGAAGAGCTCTTGCCATTGCCAGCCAACTAGCCCAGTTGCCAAACCCTGGCTTTACCCTCCCTTCTTTGGTCCTGGCTTCTCCCAGACTTTCCTCGTCCTCCTCTCCGCCCCCAGAATCTACTTGCTTGAAAGCTTTGCTCCCCCATCCTATCAATCAATCATTCATTCTGTCGTCTTGTTGATATTCTTTTCTCTTCCAACCGACTTTTGTTTCCTTCCATTTACTGGTACTTCTGAAGCATCGTCGATAAATCCTTTTCTTTTTCTTTCATCGATAAAATACCCTCCCCCCTCGGCGCTGTCCACATCTGATACTAGCATCGACCTTCTCTCCCTTACTTTTTGAGACGCGCCCCTCTTTACCGCTGCTCTACCTGCCTTTTTACTTTGCCGTGCCTCGTCTTCATTCGATTTCGAGATCCGGTTTCCTCCCCGACTGAATCGGCCGATTTTCCGTTCAAACACCCACCCATAACTACATACCCCACGACCCTCCGTCCAGTTCGCTCACAATGGCCGAGAGCCAAGCTGCCGCTGATGAGCTGTACCCCATCGCGGTTCTTATTGATGAGCTCAAGGTAGGCATATGGAAACACAAAATCAACAGCCTCTATACAACCGCCATTTGCCACGCCGTCTATCAAGACCATGGACATACATGACCAATCAAGCCGACATCATCTCGGCCAAGAAATACCTTGATCACTTACCGGGCTATATGCTGTACATATTCTTGGACCTTGAGGGCGCTTCAAGCTATTGAATGTCTGTTTGGTTCAATGTATATTACCACATGTATCAATCGATACTGTGTCGCGCATGATTCGAATTCTTGATCGGATGGAGGATATCCAAGTTCATGGTGGGGTATCTGTAGAGATTGTAGTTGCGTGGTCTTCTTTTCTTCTTCCGGAGCCCCATCTGAGCCCAATTGCTTCTGTTGCGGGAGTTTTCCGTCTTATGGGCCACTTTGTTGTCTCGTCTTGATAGTGATGTCGTGCTCTCGTCCTATGGATTAGAAATCATTGTTATCCCCCCCCTCCCCCCTCCCCCCTCCCCTCTTTCCCGACTCATGTGCTATTGTAACTAACCTATCGCCCCTTTCTTGATAGCACGATGATGTGGTTCTGCGTTTGAACGCTATCCACCGCCTGTCTACTATTGCCCTTGCTCTGGGCCCCGAGCGCACGCGTGAAGAGCTCATTCCTTTTCTGGATGGTATGTTCATTATCCGAGACAACTACCACCGCCATAATCCCATCCATTCGACCCCATACGACAACGACCCAACATATCGCTTCCACTGCCATTCACCCTTTGAGGGACATCAAATAAGCTCGACAACTGCTAACCCAGGCTATTACCCCCGATATAGAGTCTGTTGAAGATGAAGATGAGGTTCTCGTTGCCTTGAGTGAAGAGCTGGGCACTTTTGTTGAGTACGTTGGTGGCCCCGAGTGGGCTCACGTGCTGCTTTCGCCACTCGAGAATCTGGCCTCTATTGAAGAGCCAGTTGTCCGCGACAAGGCTGTCGAGTCCCTCAACAAAATCTGCGCCGAACTTTCCGCTAGTCAAGTTGAGAGCTTTTTCGTCCCTCTCACCACCCGCCTTTCCAAAGCCGACTGGTTCACGTCCAAGGTCTCGGCCTGCTCTCTACACACTGCCCCCTACAAGAAGGTTTCACCGCCGATCCAAGAGCAGCTCCGGAAGCAGTTTAGCGCACTTGTTCATGATGATACTCCCATGGTGCGCCGTCCTGCTGCCAGCAACCTGGGCAAGTTTGTGAGGGAGATGCCGGCATCAATTGTCATTGATGAGATGATTCCCATGTTTGCGCATCTCGCATCCGATGACCAGGACAGTGTGCGGTTATTGACGGTGGAAGTTTTGATCGCTATTGCCGAGGTTGTCCCCAAGGAGCAGCAGTCTGGTCATGGTGTTCTCTTGACCACTCTTCGCAAACTGATAGAGGACAAGAGCTGGCGTGTGCGGTACATGATTGCCGACCACTTTGAGGCGGTAAGTTGATAATAATGATTGGGATTTGTTTTGAGCCCGATTGAGCCCGATGAAGAAGAATGCTAACAGTGTCGTTAACAGATTGCCAAGGCCGTTGATGATGAGGTTGTTGCCCGCGATCTGATCCCGGCTTTTGTGAAGCTTCTGAAGGATAATGAGGCGGAAGTTCGTGCAGCTATCTCGAGTCAGATTCCGGGATTCTGCGCGCTCATTGAGCGTGAGGTCCTGCTACACGATGTCATGCCGACGGTGGAGGATCTGGTGTCTGATTCTTCGCAGCACGTCAGAGTGAACTTGGCTCGTGAGATCAGTGGTCTGGCGCCAATTCTAGGCAAGGAGGAGACTATTGAGCACCTCCTGCCTGTGTTCATTCAGATGCTGAAGGACGAGTTCCCTGAGGTGCGGCTTCAGATCATCTCCAAGCTGGAGCTGGTGAACCAGGTCATTGGTATCAACTTGTTGGCCCAGTCGCTGCTTCCGGCCATTACCACCTTGGCCGAGGACAAGCAATGGCGTGTGCGCCTTGCTATTATCGAGTACATCCCTCTGTTGGCTGGCCAGCTGGGTGTACAATACTTTAATGAGAAGTTGGGCGATCTCTGTATGGGTTGGTTGGGTGACACCGTTTTCTCTATTCGTGAGGCGGCTACTCTCAACCTGCAGAAGCTTACCGAGGTTTTTGGTGTTGAATGGGCGAGTGAGACGATCATTCCCAAGGTCATGACTATGGGTACTCACCCCAACTACCTCTACCGCATGACCACGTGCTTCGCCATTAGCGTATGTTTGCGATTCATCTCAAAAAAACCAAAAAAAAAACCCCCCCATTTATATAAAGTGTACTTTGTTGCTAACAAACATTACATTTAATCTAGACTCTTTCTTCTGTCGTTTCGTACGATGTCATTGCCACTTCCATTCTACCCATGCTGGACCAGCTTGTCCAAGATGACATTCCCAACATCCGCTTCAATGTCGCCAAGACGTACAACGCGTTGGTGACTGTACTTAAGAAGCTTCCTGAAGAGGGCACAGTTTACTCTCTGGAGAAGGCCGGGCAGACTTTGGGTCCCTCCGCCAAGGGTCAGGAGTTGATCCACTCTCGTATTATGCCTAACCTGGAGAAGCTACAGCAGGATGAGGATGTTGATGTGCGGTACTATGCGACGACTGCCGCGCACAATGCGACAGGCCAATCGGCTGATGGTGAACCGATGAATACTGACCAATAGAGGAGGGGGAAGAGAGCACTTGACTTTCTTTGGCTTGAAAGTGAGTGGGGGGAGAGGTAAAGTGTATTGGAATACCTAGAAAGATCAAGTAAATGATGAATTGGAGTTGTTTTAATTATTACAAACAGTGAGTGGAAGCAGCCAAGATAGATGGGGGAGTGTTTATTTGTTTATTTGTCATGATATTCGTACCCGTACTATTTTGTCGATTACCGTTTTTTTGAATCCCGATACCCAGATGCTAGTTATGCTCTCCGGAAACACATGGTGCTAATGGTCTGCCCAGTAACACCACCAAAAGAAAACATGCGATACTTGACCCGTCCCGCCACCTCCCAACTGCCCTCCTTGCCCTTTCTTCTCTCTACAAACCAAGCCTTCAACTCCTCCTCTGTCCAATTACAACTCGTGATAACCAACAACCCCCCCCTTTTCACCAACCTCAACACTCTAGTTGGATATCTCTCAAACACCCTCCTCCCGTGTTCATCTATTTCCTCACTCAAACTAATGGCATCAAAAGTCCCCTTGTCAAGAACCACGTCGAAACCTTGTTCTTGGGCTCCCGTTAGCAGAGTGTCGTAGGAGGATTTGAGGACATCCCAATGGGAAAAGGTTATGGAGGGGTTTGTGGGGAGGGAGGCGGCTAGTTGTTGGGCGAAGGAGACGGAAGCGGGGGAGTAGTCGATGCCGTGGAGGGGGCCGGCGAAGCCGGATTTGCGGAGGGAGAGGAGGAGGGAGCCGTTGCCGGAGCCGAGGTCGAGGAAGGAGGTGGTTGTGTGGGAGAGGTCTTTGGTGGTGGGTGGTTCGGTGTCGTCTTCGTTTTCAGAGTCATCGTAATCAGAGGAAGAGGCGTCTGGCTCTTCGTGGTCAAATGGGATTACTTGATCTGAGCATCTAGAGTGGAGGAATTTCAAGACTTTTTCTTGGGCGTTGCTATCGTCGAACCAGACGGTTCCTTTGTCGGAGGGATTGGCGGCATGGTTGGCTTGTTCGCGGAGGTAGAGGGTTTCCCAACTGTGTAATGGACTGGTTAGCAATGTAAAAGATGTGGTGCTCTTGGAAGAAGGGTTGTCTATGGGGTGGTGGGAAGAAGTAGAAGGGAGGGGTATGTGACTACTTACTAGTCTTGTGTTCCAAGCTTGGACGGCTCGAGAGTTGCGGGCTTACTTTCTTCGCTGGACATGTTGACTTGGTGGGCATTTATTATCGACAACCAGACTATGATTATCTTGCAAGTTCCCACCGTCGTCGTGATGATTACAATTGGTTAATCACTGGTGTGGCAGAAAATATCGGGAAGGCGGTGAGTGTATGGATACGAATATACTAACCCTAGAATGAAGTAATAGAACACATGTCTAGAATAGGAG
>MKGJ01000508.1:3923-17442 GCA_002018255.1 Bretziella fagacearum | reverse complement strand
CCCCCCCCACCACCAAAAGTGACCCTAATTTCCAACATCACTCCGATTCTTCCTCTGTCTCTTTTGCAATTCCCCAGCCACCACCACCCGGCGTGTTAATCTGTACCCGTTCACCCGGCTTCACAATCGCTGTCGCCTTCCCACCCCAGTTGATCCTCTCCAAAACCCCTTCCTCGTTAAACTTGAACAAGTAGTTCACTCCACTGCATCCATCGCCACCACCCTCCATCCCATACGGCCTAGAAACCCTCCGATCACTCAAGATTGAAAACTTCAACGTTTCTCTCGCCTCAATCTCCCTAATAACCCCATCACCCCCCTTCCATTTCCCAACTCCGCCACTCCCCTTTCGTACCCGATACGCCCTCACCAACACCTGCGTCCTCTTCTCAATAACCTCGGCATCTGTATTTCTGGTATTGGTCGAATGGCTCTGTACCGCACTCTCTCCATTCCATCCAGGTCCTGCTGCCGCTCCACCTCCGAGTGCCTCACCGTAGTTCCATCCCGGTTTGACATTCCCGAGGGCATCCTTCCCGCCCATTCCCCAGCCAAAGGAACTGGCACATCCCTGAAAGGCCGCGCACCGGCCAAAGGCTCGGAGGATGGTGTCAATCACTCGCTGAGAAGCAAGAGTAGATCCGCAAATAGCAACACGCGGAGTTGGGTTGAGAATGGTGCCGTAGGGGATAGTGATTGTTATTGGCGCCAGACACCCGTCGTTGAGGGGAATGTCCATGTCAATGAGGCAGCGGACCGAGTAAATGACAGCAGAGTAGGTGATGGAAACGGGACAGTTGTAGTTACCCCAAACTTGCTCGCCTGTGCCGGCCCAGTCAAAGGTGGCTGAGCCTGTTGCAGCGTCAGCCGTGATTCGGAGCTTCAGCTTGGTTCCATCGTCAAATAAATCTTCAGACTCAAGACCCTCGGCATGTTTCCGCGCAATTTCTCGAAAGAACGCCCGAGTGCTCTGCTCTGCATTACCCCGAATTCCCATCATATACCTCGTGACTACCGGTAGTGAAAACTCGGCACACAACTTCTCCAACAAGACAATGCCGCGATGGTTTGACGCTGCTTGAGCCCGCAAGTCACTAATGTTGTCCGCCAGACGCCTGGTCATGCTACAACCCTCAGACTCTCCTGCCCTTTGGAACGCAGCAATGACATCTTCCTCGAGGAATCTGCCTCCACTAATAATCTTCATGCTCTTTACGGCAATGCCTTCCTCCCAGAGTTCGCGTGATTCCGGCATCATGCTAGTGATTCCTTTTCCACCAATATCTGTATGATGACCGCGTGATGCAACGTAGAATACGACCTCGCCGTCAATGAAGACTGGGGAAACGACTGTCAAATCCGGCAGATGAGTACCGCCACTCAAGGGATGATTGGTCAACAGTACATCGCCAGGAGTCAGTCTACCGTTCCAGTGCTTATGCTGGTATTGAATGGCTAGTTGCATAGAGCCGAGATGGATTGGGATATGCGGAGCATTGGCAACAAGACGGCCATCATTGGAGAAGATGGCGCACGAGAAATCAAGACGCTCCCGAATCGAGGTGCTGATGGATGTCCGTTGTAAAGTATTTCCCATTTGCTCGGCAATTGCCATGAAACGATGAGCAAAGACTGAAAGCTGGATAGGATCAATGGTCGTCGAGATAAGATTATCGCTGGTGTTGTGAAGCTTGGTGTCATTGGTTTTCTCAATGATGACGTAATCCTTGGTGGTGTATGCTGTGTAGTTAGTTTCCACCAAGATAGTCTGCGTCTTGTCAATGATCAACGCTGGGCCAGCAATCACGCTTCCTGGGTTTTGTTCTCCCAGTCTAAAGACACCAATGTCCTTCCACATCCCAGACTCGTAAACCTTTTGCTCTTCACTGGCCGTACCGGCCGTCATCCCAGCAGCTTTAAGCTCTTCCAGTGCCTTCATCGGCGCCAAAGACTCCGACTCCGCAACGGCACTTCCAGTACCTCTGACAAGAACACTCTCAATGACAATCTTGCGGTTCAGCATAAAGTCAAATTCCCTCTTATGAGCGGCGGTAAATGCCTTTTCATAATCTTCATCATCGGGCTTTGGAATCATCAACTGGGTTTCTGTGCCAAAGTATCTCATGACCAACGCCTCTGTGAATGCCAAAGAGTCCTCGGTTGCGCCTTGGGCTGTTAACTCTGAGTGAGCTGATGCTTTGAGCGATGCTAACCGAGAGCGGATATGTGGTAGTGCCTCGGGTGTCAGATTTCCACTCCAAGGCTCAAACTTTTCAGTCTGAAGAAGAGCTTGGGAGATGCCATAAGCGGACAAAAGAGACGACCATTTATGGATCAGAATCCGTTTGATTCCAAGTTTGCCGGCAATGGCACAGGCGTGTTCTATTGACCAAAAAAAAAAAACAAAAGAAATTTGTTAGTCTGAGAGCATCATATACAAGTTGATTCGATAAATACTTGTATATACTTACGACCACCAGCACCACCAAAGCTCACCAAGTTGTGCTGCTCAGGGGCATATCCTCTTGCCTCTACCCCCCCCCATTGTTAGTAATATAGCTCATGTAATCCAGTCCCTCACACCTCAACTCACCAGTGCCATTCCGTATCGGTCGACTCATAGTCTCATTTGCCACATTCAAAAATCCTGCCGCCACCTCCTCCGCCGACATTCTCTGACCGGTAACCCCATTGAACTCTTCCGCAATTTCCTCAAACTTCCTCTTCACAACCTCGGTATCCAGTCTCTCATTGGCCCCTTTTCCAAAAATAGCCGGAAACTCTGAAAGTACTAGTCTTTCCAAAAACAAATTCGCATCCGTGACTGTCAACGGCCCACCCTTGCGATAACAGGCGGGCCCGGGGTGTGCACCCGCGCTCTCCGGTCCAACTGCAAGAAGTCCATTGCGGATGAACAAAATCGAGCCACCGCCAGCAGCTACTGTGGCAATGTTGAGCATAGGAGCAGAGATTGTCCGTCCAGCAATAGTTGTCTGTGAGAGATAGTCGTATGTGCCGTCATAGCGAGAGACATCAGTACTAGTACCGCCCATATCGAAGCCAATGATGGGAGTTTTAGTAGTAGAATCGTAGCAAGATCTAGCAATGCCGACGACACCACCGGCCGGACCACTCAATAAAGCTTCGTTTCCTTTGCAGGTGTCCGCCTGTCGTAGACCACCGTCAGAACACATGTACTCCACTCTCTTTGGCAACGTTGAGAACCGCCCTTCAAACCCTTCGATATACCTCCGGATAACTGGGTACAGATACGCCTCTGAGCATGCGCTGTTACTCCGATGCAACAATTTGATCACCGGGCTTGTCCTGGCCGAAGTCGTCACATACTTGAAGCCCACCTCACGGGCAATCTCAGCGACAATATCTTCATGTTCCGGGTATAGATATGCATGCATGAACGCAATGGCCACCGAGGTATACCCATCGTCCCGGAGTTTCTGAAGCGTTGCGCGGGCTTCGGTGCGGTCGACCGTCTTGAAGACACGGATGACTTCACCGGCGGGAGTTTTGACAAGAGCGGGGTCAGCGGCAATGACGGAAGAGGGTTTGTCCATAAGAAAGGGATTTAGATCGTAATCTTCTATGGTGATGCGTTCGTCAATTTCAACGGAGACGGCATGCAGCGGGCGTGGTTTCCGGACTTTTAATTTGAAAAGATGCGGACGAGTTTGATCTCCAATGACACAAACATCCTTGAAACCTTGAAAATCATTTTAGCTTCAGCCACTCAATATATACACGTTGTCATCTGCTCACCCTTGGTCGTCACAAAAGCAAACTTCTCCCCCTTGTGTTCCAACAAAGCATTGGTCGCCACCGTCGTTCCCACCCGGCACGACGCAATCCGTGAACCATCGAGTTTCCCATGCACGGGGAGATCTTCACCGGTGACTTCGGCGAGGACACGGCGGATGGCTTCACTGGGAGCATCGGGGTAGTTGGCGGGGTCTTCGGAAAGAAGCTTGAAGATTATCGGGGAGCGGCCGGGGATTTCGGCAAGGACATCACAAAAGGTACCGCCGCGGTCGATGGAGACGCGGATGTCGGACATGGTGATGATGAGTTGAAAGAAGGCTGGGAGAAGAGAGGAAGATGACGTGGAAGTGGTCTTTCTAAATTCAGATACCCCTCTTTAGAGTCTGTGATGAGGAAGGAACCAACGTAATCAGTTTAGAGATTATATTAGGAAAGAACCCTAATACACACAATCGATCCTTCCTTTTGAGAAATGAGCCTCACAAACTTGAATTACAATTCGGTGTGGGATTTTGGTTTTATTTTGACATCCCAAGCTTAATTATTTATTCAACTACTACTTTAAGATTACTATCTACCGGCCGACAAGTACTTTAGTAGGTGGTGGATATCGCACTGTCAAGATACTGGTCCGAACGGCTAAAAAGGAAATAATTATAGGCAGTCGCAATACTCCGACAGTAGTATAACCCTATACAATATAAACCCTAAAAATGTAAAATAATGACCATGACATCAAGTGGAATTTTCAATTATATCTTTGTTTGTTTTCTCATGATTAAAAACATCATTTCTACAAATCACCTGGATACACAAACCCTAATTCCTCCAAAGTCCTCACCTCTGCTCTCCTCGCCCCCAACTCCCGACTCGCCACTTTAATCTTGGGCACTTGTCCTCTCACCCAGACCGTCTTCTCATCCCATCTCGGCCCCTCCATTCCCCGACCCTGTCTCTCCAAACCCTCCCTCTTCTCCGCCGTCTCCCCAAAATCATGCAATCTATTTAAATAATCTGCATCCTTTGGAAATCGCAACTCGTGAAACTTGCGTACATCATCAACTTGAGCGGCGAGTTCCCGTTCCCAGATCTCCATCTCTGTAGCCGACGGAAGGACCAACCGGCCCGAGAGAACCCGGGCAACCACGGCACTTTGGGCTTCAGAGACAGGAAAGGGAACAATACGCTGGGGAATCCCGAGGAAAACAAGACTCGGATCCGCCCGGTAGAAGAGATGCTCCCAGAGACCTTTGACATGTGATCCGTCGCCGAGTTCCTGGGGGAGGATCCGGAGGAAAGGGAACGAGTAAAAGTATCCGGTGCAAAAGACGATGGCATCAATAGAGTCTTGGGAAGTTCCATCGCTGAAGGTGGCTGTGCGGGTGGCCGTAGTGAAAAAAGAGATGGTTGAGACGGGATGAATGCGGGGGTCGCTGGATGGGGAGGGGGAAGGGGTTTTCTCGGAGAGGAGAAGAGTTGTGGCGTGGGTGGAGATTTGGGCGGCAAGATCGATGCCTGATGCGGAGTTGCCAACGACGACGACTTTCTGGAAGAGTGTTAGGAACTGAGCCGAGGGTTTTGGTGACTGATACGTACCTTTCCAGTGTAATCTTCCGGACGACGGTAGAACTTTGAATGTGTGACGGACCCGGGGAACTGTTCGGCAAACTCCTTGAGACCGGGAATATCCGGGACATACGGATCGTTAAAGTGCCCTGATGCAACAACTACGGCTTCGTACTCCTCTTCAAGATCTTTGTCCGCCTTAATGTCATGAACCCTTACCTTCCATTTCCCCTCTTCCAACTTGTCTACCTCCCTCACCTGCATCTGCAACCTCAAGAGTCCCTTGACGCCCTTGGCAACCTCATGTAAATACTCCTTCACCTTATCATGCCTCGGAAACAAGGCTTCCTCTTCTGGAAACCCTCGATCCGCATATCTCATCAAAGCCTTGGGAATATTCGTCTCTAATAAATCATAAACGGGCGAGACAACCTCTGGGGGGCCTGTCTGGCTCGGAATCAACGCATCCGGGAGTGTCGTTGGATGTGTCCGCGGAATGGTAAAGGATGGGTCCGGAGTCGCCTCCAAGGTATAGTTCCATAGTCCACCTGGGACGGCCCGTTGGTCAAAGACGGAGATGAGAGAGAAGGCTTTCTCGGCAAGGAGATATCTGTACGGTGTTAGTCACGTTACTGGCAATCATGGATGACGGGACATACTTCGCGGCGGCAAGACCACAAGGGCCGGCGCCGATGACGGCAATACGAGGTTGCGACATTGTGCAAAATAGCTGTACGAATCATTTCATGAAAATGGCAAGTACAAATAAATCTCTCACTATGGTCAAGTTCAAGTTCATATGTCGATATATATATCTAGACAGGTGGAAGATGAATGAGGGTTATGTTAGGGTCCTATCACATCAAATTTCCCTTCCCCTTATGGTAATTGCGTGCGCACTATTGATTTCAATCCCGACCCCCCTGCTTGGAGCACTTTCCCGACTAGAACCAACCGGGATCTATGACTTCTCCAATCCTGAGTCACCGAAATGCTGCAGTGGGATTGCAATGTTTACAGGGAACTAGAAGACGCTACAACTGGGGAAGCTCAGAGTTGATATGATAAGCTTTTCAATGTCAGCCGGGTTCTAATAAGCTGATGATTTGGGTAAACAAAACAAATAATGATTGGCAAAAAAGAAGGCTAAGCCGAAACTCTGTGGGGTACTTGCGATTTTTGGAATATTCCAAGGTGTCGTCCGGTCGGGTAACTGCCGGTTGTTGAAGTTGCTTGCGTTTTCGTTTACATAGGGAAACTACTGTTTTTATTGATATCGGAAGTTTGCGCCCATATACTACGAGTTATCAGATCACGACATAATCTACGGTGGTTGTCTAGTTGTCACATGCTCATTCATGCTGGCGATGTTTACAAGTCGGAAAATATCATTAAATATATTCCATCGCAGTTCACCGACCACAATATCGACCGGCAACTTGCGAAGTAGTTGAACCACAAGCGAACATCATGCAACCAAGTATCCATCGCTTTCGCATCCGGCCGCCCTCCGGCACACCCTCCGGCACACCCTCCGGCACACCCTCCGCCCCATCTGAGCCATCCACCACATCAGCCCACCGAAAGTCTCCCCTTCCCCCGTCGCCTTCATCTCCCGCTCAACCCGCTACTCTCTCGACCCCACACTCCCCAAAACCCACCGCGTCCGCGTCCTCCATCCCCCGATCCCCACATCGGCGACCCCCACGCCGTATTCCCGCCTGTGACCGCTGCCGCTCCTTCAAGAAGAAATGCTCCCGAACATTCCCATCTTGCTCTCTATGTACGGCCTCTGCACATGCTTGTTCGTTGGCCCGCGGGTCTGAAGCCCAGGTAGCACATCTCCGCGCGCGCATCGCTTGGCTTGAAAAAGTGGTCAACGCGCACCTGCCAAAAGGCCATAGAGGAGTTGAACGGCTAGAAACAGGCGTGGAACTGCCTATTGAGAGATACAAGGAACGGGAGAGTCAGGAAGACGTCGAAACAGAGACGCTGTTGGTGGAGCAGACGGTCTTGGCGCCCAAGAGTCCAACGGGACATGCGGCGTTGAATCCGGCGGTTGCTCGGCGGTTGGTTGATGCCTTCTTCCGACATGTTAACCGGGCTTACCCGTTTGTTTCCCGGCCGGCGATTTTGGCGCAACTTTCTCATCTGTCAGCCACACCGCCATCGGCGTCTCGACTCCGGAGAGCTGGTGATGCTGACTCTACACTTTTGTATTTGGTCATGTCTATCGGCTGTACCACTTTGCAACGTGCCGGCCAGATTCCGGTTGGGTCTTGGAAGTTCTCCATAGATTATGGGCAGATTGTGCAAGAATGTCTAGCTTCTGCGGACATCAAGAGTCTTCAAATTCTAGTCCTTCTTGCCTTATCAGCAATATTCGACCCTAATGCTGTATCCCCGTGGTCAATTGTCGGCATTGTCTCGCGGCAGGCTCTTTTGTTTGGTCTTAGCCGACGATGTGAACCTTTATCAGGTAGTCCCGAGGTCAGCACTGTGGCGGGATCACCGGAGAGCTCCACCAACGGAGATACAACGACTACTGAGCTGAGACATCGGTTACTATGGAGTATATATAACTTGGACCGTATGGCAGCTATGACTCTGGGGTTACCGCCGGCGTTAACGGACGGTCATTTGGACGTTCCATTGCCGTCACTGACACTAGAGGAAATGGCATCACCAGAACGAGCCCATTGGGCATCGTTGTTACAGACGAGTCGACATGTGTTGGAGTTACGGCGGCTGGAGGACCGAGTGTTGACTCTTCGGAGACACACTGGAACTTTGGGTGTCACATCGTCGACAGAACGGAGGATTTTACTACGTGAGTTACGGGCTGACATTGAAAACTGGTACTCAAGCGGATGCCTATTGGCACCGTTGGAACCAGATAATGTCCCAATACACAATAGCATCACATGGTTAGCAGCAAGGTACTATAACCTGCTTCTTCACCTGTTTTATCCATCGCCTTTGAACCCATTTGCCCGACTCGGTGCCCGCGGGGAATTATTATCCTTTGTCCAAAAGCATCTCCAAGCAACAACAGCACTTCACGCCCAAAAACAACTCCCTCTCAACCACATCACCCTCACCCGACTCTTTCCCCCCGGCGTAGTCCTCATGCACAACATCCTTCTCGCCCTCTCCTCAGCACCTCCCGGAACCCCAGCTTCTGCTGCCATTGCAGCCTCGGGTGGTAGAGCCGGCGGCGACGAGGTTGCCACTCTGATTGCCATTTGCGAAGCATTCCCCTCCCAGTGGACCACAGCGGCACAAGCGGCCAATCTCTTTCGGCGGTTCCAGGGTGTTTTGGGGAGTATGAATTTGCCGGTGGAGACTGCGTCGGGGACTCCGGGGGTTTATGATGGCGCGCAGATGGTGTTTTATGGACAGGGGCCAGTGTTTGCGGGGGGGACGGTAAGGGAGGTTTCGGGGGTTATGAGGCCGTTGGTGGGGGCTTTGGTGGCGTTGATGAAGGAGGTTTTGGGGGCGGCGTCGTTTTATGTGGCATATGAGGTACCGGAGGGAGGGGAAATAGAGATGGAGGAGATGTTAATGGATGGGGTGGAAGGTGGTGGTGGTGGTGGCGGTGGGGGTTATGATGTGTGGAGAGGTCTTGATTTGGACTTTTTATAAAGGATATTGATAGCTGTAGATAGAATGATGCCATAATAATATGACGGTATAATGCCAACAAAAGATAATGTGTGAAAATAATCATGATTACGGCCGTCGGAAGATACCGCTCGTACCCGTCAGAACTAATCCAGTTCAGCCCCACTCTTATCTCCGCAAATGATAAACTCCGTCGAACCATGAGGACTCTCTTGTCTCTCTTTTTTTAACATGTTTAAACCGTATTGACAGTATCCGGGAAGCCTTTGTTGGTGATTCGTCGGCCATTATCTGCGGTGGGAGTTTTGGTGGATTCTTTGGCTTTGAGATATTCAATTAAATATGCCAAGAATATTTCCGCGTTGATTCTCCGCGGGACTGCCGCATCGCACCATCGTGAGTTGTCCGACATGGGGGACGTCATGTCACGTGCTGATGGAAGATAGAGGAGCAAGGTGCCATTGATACACTGGCCACCCGCCTCCATCTTGTCCCATCGTTCTTCGAGCGCAAGCTGCGGGAAAAGGTCTTTGGAGCTTATACCTCTGATGAGGAATTCCGACTTGTGCATTTTGCCATGATGCTGCTGTATTCCGAAACCTACAATGCGGATAAGGGATTACAGGGGGGCTTTAGAGGGTGTCTACGTGGCAGAGAGCCATAATAATATGCACTGTATACGCAGGAGGGAAAGTATTTTGATTATAGAGCGGATTTGCACAAGATTACGGCCAAGACGTTGGTGGTGGTCGGAGACAGAGATTGGATTTGTCCACCTGGCCTGGTGAGTCTGAGGCTTTGATGGAGATTACAGCAAGTTTGAAGCTAACTCTCACGCGATGGAAAATTCCAAGGAGATCGCGGCTGGAGTTCCAGATGCCGAATTGTTCATCGTTGCCAGAGCAAACCACAGCGTTCACATTGAAAAACAGGAACTCGTTCTAGCCAAAATCCGGGCATTCCTATCACTATCTTGAATATCAGGTCATATTCACTACTATATGTTAAACAGTGGAGGGAGGGTATATATATACGCATGGGCTGGCATTCGTTCAGTATATTTTTATATCCAAGGTTGTGTTTACTATTCGACTCAGGTATGCAGGGATATCCTGACACTATACGACCTTGGTCAATAGTGCAACCTTGATTGCAACTGTGGCCAAAGCACACCATATATCCCCAATCAAGTAACAAAAACCCCGCCTCCATCGTCGGCTTTTCTCGACAAATCTCACTCGCAGAAATCCTCACTTCCAAATACAACGATGCCCGACAACGCCTTTGCCAGATTCCCTCGATATGTCGCAATCCATCATTCCGGGTGATTGAATCCTTCGACTCGGTGAAGCGTGTGTGGAATGAATAGTCATTTCCTTGACTTGTTGTGGGACTTCTTGAGGTTGCACGAGATGGAGTTGTACTTGTTTAATTCAACATAAACTTCCTTCCTTCTTGAGTGGTGTTGTACTAGTTTAATTCAAGATAAAGATAAACTTCCTTCCTTCTTGAGGGCCAACGCACAACTTCATATCCCCATATCCCTTGGCTCATTGTACTCATCAACCTCACTCTTTTTTTTTTCCTTTTTTTCTTCTCTTTTTTCTTCTCTTTTTCCTTCAACTCATCCATTCAACATGTCCGATCCCAATCGTCCATCCGGGGACACAACCACTACCTCACATCCATCCCCATCCCCATCCCAATCCCCTCCGCCTCCATCTCCCCAATCTTACACTTCCTTCCAATCCCTGCTCCATTGGCATCCCCCAGCCACCCCCCGCCCCGAAAAACTCCTCCTCCTCAAAATCGACTGGTTCCTCCTCAGCTACTCCTGCCTCTGTTACTTCCTCAAACAACTCGACCAAACCAACGTCTCCAACGCCTACCTCTCCGGCATGAAAGAAGCCCTCCGCTTTGGCCCTGGCAACGAACTCTCCTGGATGAACACCTACTTCTCCATTGGCATAATCCTCGGTGCCGTCTTCGCCAACCCACTCATCACAATCTTCCCTCCCCGCTACTGGCTCCCCGGTTGTCTCTTTGTCTGGTCTCTGTTTGTCCTGTTCCTCTACAAGGCAACCACTGCTTCTCAATTCTACGCCCTCCGCTTCTGCATTGGCTTCTTTGAAGCAGTTGCTTGGCCGGGAGTCATGTATACTCTCGGTTCCTGGTACAAACGCCACGAACTTGCCCGTCGTTCCGGCCTCTTCGTCATGTCTGGTGTTCTCGGCCAAATGTTCTCTGGCTACTTGCAGTCTGCACTGTACTCGGGTATGGACGGCCGTGGTGGACTTCCAGCCTGGCGGTGGTTATTCATATTTGATTTCTTGTTGGCAGTTCCGGTTTGCCTGTACGGGGTCATCTGTCATCCGGATACTCCCGAGACGACGACCGCATGGTACCTGAATAAATGGGAGCGGGCTCGTGCGGCAGAACGAATCCGAGAAGAAGGACGATCACCCACAGGGAAACTAAATCTCTCAGTCATCCGGCGGATTTTCCTCAGTTGGCAAATCTACGCCTTTACCCCCGCTTATGCTTTCTGGACGTTGACCACCGGTAGCTACGTCATGCAATTCTTCGGCCTCTACCTAAAGTCCCGCCACTATTCAGTCCTGCAAATCAACAACATCCCCACCGCCATCGGTGCCGTCAACTGGTTCTTCATGGTTTCCACCGGCATTGTCTCTGACTGGCTTGGTGCTCGTTGGCCGGCGTGTCTTGCGGCGGGCAGTTTGTTGACTTTTTGCTACTCGGTGCTTGCAGCATGGGATGTTGCACATGAATTCCGGATGGCGGCCTTTATCCTCGTTGGCTGTTATGGATGCTTCACGCCGTTGATTGCTGGATGGATCAATGAAACATGTGGAGCTGATCAACATAAGCGATCTTTTGTTCTTGGGTGGGTGACGGCTGTAGGTGGGGCCGTGGTTATTCCGTTTCAACAATATCAGTTCCCGAGTTCGGAGGCACCCGAGTTCAAGAAGACGCATGGGTGGGTTAGTGCGTTAGTGTTTGTGGTTGCCTTGACTCTCTGGACTGGAGTTGGGCTGCCACTATTTGAAAAGGCTATGAAAAGGCGTGAGATGTTGACTGAGCCTGAAGCAGTGGAGTCATAGACAGAGTAAGACTCCAGAGACTAGAGTTCCCCAAGCCGGATACCGAGGCTTGGACCCGTTTGTTCAAGACTATGATGTAATTAAATACTTGTATTCAAATACAAGTCTCGGAGGAAGATGGGGCCGTCGGGGTAGTAAGTGTGGAGCGGAAGTCGCGGAGCAAAGGATAGAGGAGGTTGGGCGACGCAGTAACATAGCACCAAACCGAGTCGGGCGGCGGCAGTGTATTTTGGATGTGTTTATAAAGCTCAGGCATGCCAGGAGCCGGCCGGGGCTCATTGGCGAGGGTCTCCCGAAGAATTGCTTTGGGATCGCTAGTGCCGGTGATCTTGATCGTGTCATCGATGTCTACCATCTTGCTAGTAACTCAACTAACCAGCTTCATCATACCGCCTGTATATCCTCGGAGCTTACCTGAAATTACCATCCGACTCTTGGCATCTGCAACAAACAAATCTGCCCGCAGGAAACCCTGCACCTTGGCCGGGACCATGGCCTGGAGCGAGTACTTCTTCTGTTGATCCAACTGACTCAACTCCACTATCGTCCGTAAAAAGACCATTCCAATCCGTCGGCACTGTCCCGTTTATGCTTTTTCGGATCCGCCTCGGAGTCCACGGCAACATGTACAATCCTCCCCCTTTGCATATCTGCCAGAAACGGCTCAACTCGACTCAGGATTCTATCCTTTTCTTTCCCACTTTGTGCAACCATCAACATGCTAGCAATCTGTAAAAGCCAATCTGTCTGCTGCGTCGGCAAATCCCTCTTGTCTGACCCATCCATCGTCTCCATTACCGTCACCTGCAACTCGGCCCTGTACTCACCAGGACTAGCGGGACCATGTTTCTTGCCGGCGTCCGTGTTCTCGGGGGCCGGGCAGGCAATGGAGTCGAGGAGCCAAACGGTGTCGCAGCTCCCAACGGCGGCACCGAGAGGGGTTGTGGGAGCCAAGGAAGGAGAAGAGTTCGCTGGGGCCACGGAGGTTGTGGGCTTGGATTGTGGAAAAGAGAGTGCGTTTGATGGGGGAGCGTGGAGAGTTGGAGTTCGGTTTCGGCCAAGTTTTGGCGTTGGCTTGGGCGGTAGGGTTGGTCTTGTTGAGGAGGGCCCCGCGGGAAAGATGAGGTTGACATGTTGGTGTAGGTGTTGGTGTAAGCAAGTGGGTTAGGGTTCCAAGTAAACTATTGTGATGACAGCAAAAAACAAGAAAAGTAGAAAAGACCACAAGCTTAAACAAAAGGAACCAAATCTCTAGTTTGAATGTTCCCAAATCTACACAAGATAATAATCTACGTCATCATCTTCCACCACCAATAACAGCACCTTTGCATTATCTTCCTTGACTACATATGTTTTACTTGCTTGTTTCCACTTTGTATCTTCCCCTTGTATGCCAAGAAAGAAAGAGAACCAAGGCAACTTACCCCCCC